>JANSTU010048442.1:0-23369 GCA_027564075.1 Bolitophila hybrida | reverse complement strand
GACAGTGGTTGATTGCTGTTTACCAGAGCTGCCCTAGTCCGCAGTTCTCTGCAAAACCGTTGCTTGACCTCAGGGATGTTTAGTCTAGCAACGTCTAGGGAGTGTAGCAATCGAGTGGGTCGCCTTTGCACTACAGCTCTGAGCTCTACTAGTCTGTGCTCAATCTTGATCGTCTTCAAATTATGTGAGCCATATCACGATCCATCTTAGCATACTTCAACTCTGCGCAGAGCCATTTGTTAGTAACTTGATTAATTTTCTTCAAGGGTACAAATTTATCAAACAGAGCAGTAATATTATTTTCAATAAAAGCTAACATGTCATGAATGTTTTGAATTTGGTAAATCTCATGCCAAGGGATAGCTGTAAGGTCATCATTTACTTTTACTACCTTCCCTCTATATAGTCAAAAGAAAGACTCTTATATGACTAATCATTTTTATAGTTGAATTTAAGACTATTAAACAAGCCCTATATGACTTATGGTCGTATCAATGACTACTCGCCTTTTCGGGCGCCGCTACGCGGCTCACTCAAGGGCTCGTCAGTTCGAGCATTTACACTTTACAAAAAAATAATATTTTTATTTTTCGTAAACAGCAGCTACAACTTTGTATAACAATATATAATATATACTTTTTTCTGACGAAATCATACTATGAAAAATCTTATCTACACCTTTTCTAATCATTCCGATTGCATTGTAATAACAATAAAATGAATCGTGTTTGTTTGTATGTCTGCTCCCCTATACTATGCAACTAAAGCTAGATTATTTTATTATAAGACGTGCGTGCAAACACTAAGATTACTTTTTTCCATTATTCAACAAATCAATGTCTTAGTCGTCATAATCCGATGATTAAACATTAATAACATGTGTTGTGTCTGATGCTATCATTGGCCACATCAATTCACACATATGTATATATATGTATATATTTACTAGCATAGACTGTAGTGTAGTTGATAACGTTTCAGGTACACCTTGCGTCATCTTACAGTATGAATTCTTTATTTATTTTCATTCTATTTCTTATCTATTTATAGATTTCTTTGGAATGTGTATTGCAACGAGTCTAGCACACACATTCTTAAACCCGAATTCGCCAAAGCCCTGCAGATCGAGGCTACATATCAACCCACCACAGATGCAACGACGGCTGGTGGTATTGGTGGTGGTGCCGGAAATCAAACATTGTCCCATATGAGCATATTGATTTCACTGTTTGGACAACTTGATCGTGTACCATTTGATCAATTTAAATCCTGGATAATAATTCACAAGAAAGCAACAGTTCTTTCAAAATGGCTTCTATTAGAGTCTGGCGTAAATCTGAGTACAGAACTCGAGACGCCAACGTTCTTTCAGAGTTTAGCAGGCGTTACACATCTCGAGGAACAAGATATTGGTGATCTCGAGAAGGTATTCTGGCTTTTAAAGGGCTCTGCTAAAACGGGTCAACTAGATTTAGAATCACTGGCGCCATTGATTAGTCCACCGGTACCACGAGCTGCTCTGGCCGGTGTATTTTTGGCCTTTGATGAGAATCGCGACGGTCACATTGACTTTAAGGAACTATGCTGTGGCGTGAGTGCCGCCTGTCGAGGTCCAAATGTGGAGCGTAGCAAATGTAAGCATTCAAGGGGGTTTGTCAATCGTATTCTCACCCCAATTGTTCTTAGTTTGTTTTAAAGTATTCGATATGGACCGTGATGGCGTACTCAACTTTGAGGAAATCAAAGAAATGATAAATATATTAATATTCGTATCCAAAGAGAGCACCAAATCAGCAAACTTTCGAGATGTTTCTGCTGACCAAGTGTTGCGTGAGCTTCATGTACGTGCCACAAAGAATGATACTACATCGCCAGAAGTAAGTTGTAGCTATATTTTTGTTATTATAAATATACATTTTCTAATTTGTTTGGTTTTAAGGCCACCGCATTAAACACAAGCTATGAAGTTGAGCCATTTAGTTTTACACAAGAGGATTTTATGATGTGGAGCGTTCAAAGTCGCCTAAGCCTAGTGCAACCGTTTCTGGATCTGCTGTTCGAAGTGTGCCACATTGTACTGGGTCTTCGGCCACAGTGTCGTCACCTAGAGTACGATATTGGTAATATTTTGGATTGCAAACCAATGTGAAAATATATATTTTTTTAAAATAACAGTGAAAGGATGGCTGTCACGAGAGACCAGTCGAGGATATCAGGTCGGTCAGTTCTGGTACTTGATCTCTTCTGAATGGTATCAGAATTGGCAGCAGTACACACAGAGTGCATCTTCGACGCCATGTCCGCACTGTAAGACATCTACAATGTACACAGGCCAAAGAAACGGAGTTGGTAGCGGCGGTGTTGATGAGGCAATTGTTTGTGATGAAAGCTTTAATTCAAATAGCACCGAGTCCATGGGAGATCTCCTAGGAACAGCTGATTCTTCAAGCCTTGGTAAACCACATAAATAACAACATTTATTTTTTGGGTTGATTTTAATAGTCTTTATTGTAGGATCCGGCAGCAGTGGTATCTCTTGTGGACGTAACTTGAATGGTTCACCTGGTGTTATAGATAATTCTAATTTGATTGCATCGAATCCTTATAAGAACGTACCGACTTTGACAGGCGAGGGTGGTCGACTGAAACGCGATCTCATTCTAGCCCAGCACCGCGACTATGAGCTCGTTCCAGACTCACTGTGGAAAGCTCTATCGCAGTGGTACAGAGGACCGTTACCACTACCGCGACAGGTTATTGTATACATTTTTTGGATGTTACATTTTGTAATCAACTTATATAATCTACAGGTCATTCAACCGCGAAACTGTCCGGATGTTGAGCTTGAACTGTATCCCTTGAATCTACGTGTTCTTCGTCATCATAATCCGCCACCTGTAGCACAGACTGTCTCTTCTTGGAGTGCTGTTGCCGGTTATGGAGCCATTACATCAGCTGGCAGCTATACAACAACGAATACAGTACCGTCCGTACTACAACCACCTAAAAAATATCTTGCCTATACGGCCGCATTCAGTCGACTTGCTACTGTACGGCTTGTCGGTGAATTCCTTTGCCAGCGTCTAAAACTGAAAGTCGAGGACGTACGTTTGTGGCACGTGTACAATATCAGTGAAATTCCATGTTTACTGGAAGAAGACTATTTGACGCTGCAAGAACTGCAGATCTCGGACAACGATCAGATTTTGCTCGAAATACGAAATAAAGACCTTACATGGCCCGAAGAACTGGGCTCGTTGTCGTTGAGTCCGTCGAACTGTGTTACTGCACAAGATCGACGTGCCACATTGGCCTCTATACAATCGGTTCACGCTCCTGGTGCTACTGGTCTCCACAATTTGGGCAATACGTGTTTTATGAACTCAGCCTTACAAGTGTGTTTTTAGTTTGTAATTATTTTCTCAGTAATATGACTAACATATACTTTTTTAGGTCCTATTTAACACTCAACCTCTTACACAGTATTTTAATCAAGATAAACACCTCTACGAGTTAAACACAACAAATAAGCTTGGTACCAAAGGTCAGTTGGCCATGCGCTATTCAGAGTTACTGAAAGAGGTATGGACAGCATCAACTCGGTCGGTAGCTCCGCTGAAACTAAGGTTTTGCATGACTAAGCATGCACCTCAGTTTGCCGGTGGCGGACAACACGATTCACAGGAACTACTAGAATGGCTGCTAGATGGTTTACACGAGGATCTGAATCGAGTCACAGAGAAACCGTACTCTGAATTAAAAGATTCGGACGGACGACCAGACAGTGTGGTTGCTGCGGAAGCATGGCTACAGCATCACGCACGCAATCAGAGTATTGTGATAGATCTGTTCTATGGGCAGTTAAAATCGAAAGTGAGCTGCTTGGGATGCGGAAGAGATTCGGTACGCTTCGATCCGTTCAGCCTGTTGAGTCTTCCGTTACCCGTAGAGAACTACACATACTGTGAAGTTCTAGGTAAGATCCTGCGATAGCAATTGGTATTTTATGTTTTTGTTTATTTTCATGTTATTTTCTATTGTAGTTATATTACTGGACGGCTCGATTCCTATAAAGTATGGCTTACGTTTAAATTCAGACTCTAGGTACTTTGATTTCAAGAAAGAGTTGTCCACGCTGTGTGGCTTGCACGCAAGTCTGATGCTTGTCTGTGAACTGTCAAATTCACAGATTCGATGTGCACTGCCAGATGAGCATCGACTTAAAGTATCTACTGCCACAGAACTATTTGTATATGAGGTACCGAAAAGTGACTTTTGGCGTTTACGCAGTAACTCCGAAATTGTTGGAGCTATGCACATCGAAAACGGTCTTAAGGATATTCAGCGAAATCCAGGTAAGTTCATGCCAAGCGGACGGCTCACAATGTTATTTTGGTTTTGTGTGTTCCCTTTTTAATTTACTCAATTTATATTAATATGGCATAATTCTAATTTTTAAAAACATGTTTTGACTCTCCTGTCCACACAAATATCCTTGATTTCTTGTCGCTTCCGTCCTGGACGAAATAATCTATTTGAACATTTAAAACCACGAAACAAACAAAACAAACCAAACAATTAACATTGAAGCACTGCTAATGCCATCAGACCAACATCAAATGACAATGAGCTCGGTCATTTCGTCAGAGAGCACCGCCACAAATGCGTCGTCATCGTCTTCCACGGAGGACGTAAACGGCTGTACGGCTGTCAAGAAACCGCTCACGTCGCCATCAATAGAAGGCAACGGTGGTGGCGGCGGCGGCACAACAACGACCCCACAGACGCGTTCCTCGAAGGTAAGCCGGTGCTTTGGAAACACCATCTGCATGCCCCAGACTTTGTTGTGCTTCAAGGTACGGTTGTGTACTTTAGTTTGTATTTAATATCTAGAATTTAATCATTAATACTAAAACCAATTCAATTCAAGACTAGGCAAAATTTATTGCAAAACCGTACTAATCAGGAAAATGGAAAGTTTATTTGGTGTATATATGTTTTAAGATTGGATGTAGGTATAATTAAAATTAAAATTGTAATTTGTATGAGAGGTATCGACTTATTCCCGTAGTGGTATTGGAAATTTCCGTGGGACTGTAATGGCGAAAGTTTTGCTGTTTTATTTAATCGATATAGGAATTGTTCCCAATCCTTGCCATTCTGAATGGGCGCACACGTCTTTGGTCAACCCTTTTTTAAAAACTGCTTTAATCAGATGAATGATCTTCAGACTTTCTATAGTCTCATGTCCGAGTAACGGTTGCTGCAGATTATCTACTACATACAGACGCTATCGATTGTATATTGTCCACACAATATGTATATTGTTCCGCATCACTTCCTTCGGTGTCGTATGTTTTAACCACTTTCAGCGATTTCTCTTTACGGCGCTAAAAGTAGCTTGGTCAGATCCTTTATTAATATATTTACATTTGTATTTGATGGATTGAACCGCGCGTCACTTTATTTCATAAAATTGACCTCTTCCCGTACCTCAGTGACGCCTACATTGCATTTTTTGGTGCTACCTAGCTAGCCGAACTTAATACTCGTGATATCTTTCGAATGGAATGTAAGAATTAAATAATTCAAAAAGTTATAAAAAAGTATTGAAGCAGTCGTGTATATAAAGTAATTTATTAAATACCAAGGTACAAATTAAGAGCCATTTCTAACGGCGGCATTTCAATAAAAAAAAATTAAAATAAAAAATCACATATTGTGACATAACTTACACCTTAGGTTATATTATTGGAGTTTTTGTAAGGATCCATATTTTTTTGAAAATACAATAAAGCCTATGTCACCCGGGGATAGTGTAGTTTCGAAGCCTATTCAATGCAAACAAACAAACAATCAAATTTTCCTCTTTATAAAATTATTATTAATATAGTATATATTTCCATAAATTTAAAAAAGGGTGTTTGACACAAAATTTAACAAAAAGTGACCCTATTTTATTGTAATTGTAAATCGTTAAATTAATTAATTTTTGGACCTGGTAGGGTCAAACGCTGGAGATTATATATTAAAGAAAATAGTATTTTTGGTCTGATTTGTTTACAAAATATGGACGTTGCGGTCAAAATATTAACTAAATAAAAATTTATTATTATTGTGAGCATTTCATTATATGTTTTTTTCAACACATACGTTCAGATACCGAGCGAAGTTAACACAACAGCGCAATCGCAGTTTAGAGTAAACAGACCCAGCCAATTACACGTAATGGACATGAAATTCATGTACAACGTATTCAACGTCTTTCGGATGCAAACAACTCGGGCATTGCGAATTTCATCGTTCAATCGGATTGCATTCGAATATTTATTAGCTGCTTTCAAAAAACATCGTTCGCAGCAAGTCAACCTTTATGATCAAAGACCAAATATACCATTAATATGGCTCTTTGCTTCCGATCTCCAACGAAACACCAAAATTCCTACAGATTTATTTTATGGTCGATTCAGATGCCCAAGTTAATATTCTTTAACAGTAATTGTATTGTATCTACGTTGGAACCATTCAACTATTTTGAGCTCAAACATTGATATTACCAGATGATTTCTGTATAATTTTAATAAAGAGATGAATTAATTGAAAACAAAATCTTCAAGCAAATTTGGATGACAACATTTTTTCGCCACCAGGCACAACGTCTTCGGCACGCTTCCGCTTGATAAACCACTTCGTTTTCCCTGCTTCCGTCATTGATGCAAGGCCACCTTATTACAAGTATACGTAAGTAAACAACATTATTTCCAGTTTTCATGATTCTTGACCGAAAATCACCCAAAATGTCCCGTCGTGACGTCATTTGGCGAGACGCGCCATTGTCGATGAACCAATCATCACTACTCCAAGCATCGTAAACGACAGAAAATACATGCGCAAATGTCGCTTGATTCGATCTGTTGTTTTCGGCACTTGCTCTGAAAATCTCCCAACTGACCGCAGTCAAAGCATTTGATTTGGCTCATGTCACGATCACGTGTTTGCTTGTTCCGGCCGTCATTGTGACAATTCGATAGAGCGCTTCTTTACATTATCAATCGTAATATCCTGGCCGCTGCTTGGTTTGAGTGACTCAAGCGAGGGTACAAATGCGCCACCATGAATGAAGCCAAAGTGGCTTGTCGTTCTTTCAGATTGTCTGTCTTTGACAGTTTCTGTACTTGGACTCCGTTTTACACACTTCATCAAATCGCTAGTCCGAAGAAATTCCAATTTCGCATATTTATCGCAGCCTTTCAATTTGTCGAAAGGAATTTCCTTCTAAATCGCGTGCACTTTATCTAAAAAATACGTAAAACTAGCAAAATTTAACTGTATTTCTACTATTTCAAGCTAACTCTGAGCACATAGCATCTTGAGATTCAATGTGGGATGTTCAATTAGAATAAGATAATATACACAAATACAATAGTTTTTAATATAATTAATGTGCTTCGTACAAGGCTTTATTGAAACAAGTAAATTTATTATGAGAAGTGTGCAAAATATATAACGGGATAAAAAAGGAAACGAACAAGTGTTATACGTATTACGTCTTAGGTCCGGTTGAAATAGTCAACAGATTGGAAGCGGCAAGATAGCAACCCTACCTCTAAACTAGCCAGCAATAGGCTAATAACGTGTTCTTCCGAAACCATTTATTAACGAATGACCAAATGTCCAGAATAAGTTTTATATGATAATCAAACAATTTAGGTTGTTTATAATTCTTTGTTATTTTTATCTTTGAAATGTATTGCTCAAAATTGTGTTTATGTCATGTGTGTGTGTCTATGCGTATTTGTGCGTATGCATGTGTTACAAGATAAAACAAAAACTTTCCATATTTCACATCACCACACCCACCCCCAAAATGGTTCGATTAATTGAAAATACCAATTTCTACTTATTAAATACAAATACAAATTATTCATTGTATGTACATATTTATATTTGCTAATTATTAAAATTATTAACTTAGCTTCTATTTGCTGTAGACAAACAATGCTTTACATTTGCGGCGTTTAATTTATTTTCCTAAATATTTATTAGTTTTTAGAATTGCTGTGGTCAATATTATCATAAAAGTTTCCTTATATATAAAACCAAAAAAAAACTTGTACATTTTTGTAAATATTTTTGGTGTTTGTGGTAGTTTTTTTAAAAATATTTTTGAGTAATAGTTTTTTAATGTTTCTGTTAAAATTGGATCGGTTTTCATGATTTTTTTTAAAAATGATATAACTAGCCTAAATATAATATATAACAATTTTTCGTTCATGCTTGAACATAGCTATTGTTATTTATTTTCGAAGATTTTAAATTAATTTAGCAAATAAACAAACCATGATCTCATTTAATATTTAATGATTTAACTCTTCGATTATAAAAATAATATTCTACCTAGAGACATAATCCAATCCAACCAAAATAAAAACTAATTCAATTTTATTTATTTTTTGTAATTTACATACTTTTTCTCATTACTTATTATCGTAGATTTGGTGATGTATTTTTAAATACAATTCTCACTTTCAATTATTTGAGTTAACCATTTTATTACCTTTTGGCCAACAGAGATTTTATATAATGCTTAAATATTATTTTTAGTAAATTACAAGCACATTAAAATTAAGTGCAATGTGTCCTTGTTAACTTCTAGCATTCTGTTGAGCTGAGCACAAGTCCAGAGAGTACGTTCGCAATGACGTCTACACGCAAACAGAGTGGTGCAGCCACATTGTTGTACTTCAGCGAGCCCACGTCGACCAACAGCAGTACCAGTCTGAATGATACTTTACCGTTAGATGATACGCGCAATGGTCACGAGCCGTCGGCCGGACAAAATAGCTTGTCAATCGAGAACAGTGACAGCGACACCGAATCCTGTCATTGCAATACAACCCGTTCAAATTCGGGTGAAGCAGAAGGTGTATTTTATACGAACAATGGCCAAAAGGCATGTGATAATATTCGCGGTGGTCTGCATCAGATCAGAGAAGACAGCAGTACAAATAACTCCCATGCAAATGGCATATGTTGCGTTGCCGATAGTGGACGTCGTACAGCTGGTGGTTATCTGATTGCAGTGCACCGAAAGCTTAACCGTCAGGATACTTACTTTCTGTCGTATCACAAATCTCGACCTAGTCTGTTCGGGGTACCGTTATTGATACCATGCTACGAGGGTGGTACCAACAAAGACCTTTACTGTGCTGTCTGGGTACAGGTGGCTCGATTGCTAAGCCCATTGCCACCAAATGCACCCGATCAATCTAACCATGCCACAGACTGGTAAATAATAATTTTAAACGTTTTTTTTGTTGTGTGTATGTATTATATTTTTTATTTTAGTGACGACAGCCTTGGTTATGAATTTCCATTTACACTGTGTGCCGTCAGTGAGGGCGGTCGCGTATGTGCTTTGTGTCCTTGGTCAAAGTTTTGTCGTGGCTGCAAGATTCCATGTAACAGTGAGCCACTGTTAAAGGGCACCGCATCATCGGCCAATTCCAGTAACACGTCCACACCAAAAATGTCCAACCGTGATCAAACGTTGCCAAATAATGTCGCTTCTTCAATGCGACAACACTCGGAAATCTCATTTGGTGAACCACAAAACACGAGTGCCATACACATTGCCATCGACTGGGACCCGACGGCCCTACATCTGCGTTACCAAAGTACCCGAGAAAAAGTGAGCTAGACAAATCATCAATGTGTATTTTTTTATATTATCCTTTCAATCGTAGGTATTGACTGAACATGAATCCGTTGCGATATGCCGACGACAGCAAACCGAGCCCGTTGATCTTGATCACTGTCTGCGAGCATTTACGTCCGAGGAGAAACTGGAACAGTGGTACCACTGTGCTCACTGCAAAGGAAAAAAGCCTGCTACCAAAAAATTACAAATCTGGAAATTACCACCAATTCTGGTAGGAATGAAAACTTATATTCCTTTGCTATTCAGACATTTATTTTAATTTTTTTTTACAGATTGTCCACTTAAAACGCTTTAATTTTGTCAACAATAAATGGGTAAAATCGCACAAAGTAGTCAATTTTCCATTCCAGGACTTTGATCCTACACCGTACTTGGCATCGGTGCCACAGGAAACGATTTTGCGACATAAGGAACTGTTAGAGCATCATGCACAACAACAGCGACTAGACGAAACCAAAAACCTGAGCAACTTAAAGGATAATGACGAAACTGAAGAATTTGAATCACATACAAATTTCCGAGTAACTCATCGCAAAGAACGCGACATCGCTGAGGATGCGATTGAGATGAATGGCATGATCGATGATACCGATGCGTCCGATTTATCTGGTCGCATTGGCATCTCAACTAAACCGCCATCCAAGCGAATGCCAAGCAGATCGGTAGGACGGCGGAAACGTTTGGTCTCATCTAGTCTGACACAAACGCCGGTGGTTGATGGTGAGTTTACGGACTTTCACAATCATCAGCTTGAGGACGATCAGGATCCGTACGATCTTAACTATCGACTGTATGCAGTTGTTGTAAGTGTTATTTCCATTATCTGTGCTTAACCGTGTTTAACAAGAGCTCTTTTTTCGCAGTCACATTCCGGTATGCTGAACGGTGGTCACTACATTTCATACGCGTCCAATCCAAACAAATCATGGTATTGTTACAATGATAGTTCATGTCGAGAGATACCGCATCAACCCAGCATCGATCCGGGTTCTGCATATTTATTATTCTATGAGCGCAAGGGTCTCAATTATGAGCCGTACCTGCCGAAGGTTGACGATAAACCGATTCCTAATGGAAATATCGGTGTTGATCCCGAAGACTCGGAAAACGATCTTCGAAAACTGTGTGTCATTTCATAGAAACGCGCCTTTTGTATTGCTTTAAAATACCACCGACACACACACACACACACACATACATATATAAATAAATACCATAAAGTTCGTTTAATATTGTATATTCCATATATACGCGAAAAATTCTTTAAGACATTTTTTGTTTATTTTTTTTGTTGTTGTTGTTAAAATTCTGTACGAAATTTATATATTTATAGTGGAAGAAGAAAAGAAGGAAACCTGGTTTTTTGTCATATATTATATATTTAATTATTATACCTATTATTACTATTATACCTGTTTATTGCATCCTCCTTTTTAATAGATTATTATTATTATTAAAGCGCAAGGAGAAAACACAGTTTATTATATATATATATATAATTAAGACACTCCCTATTTGTATAATTATTATTGATATTTGTAATTGATTATTTAGATGTGATTATTATTGTTATGTGCGCACGCGATATTTTTGAGCAATCCAAAATAAAGAAATGAACATCAAACTCGTTATGATATAAAACTATAAAACTTTGATATACGTTTTTTTTTGTGAGATTGTGTGTTTCAGATTAAGGTTAGCTTGATCAGTTTCAATATAGAGCTCCTTTCGAAATGGGTTTGCTAGTGAGATAGATATACTCTAAATTGTTGCAGCTATACGTTAATAGTTTGTTAGAATGAAAAAAAGAGAGGAAGTTTTCTGGTTCAAAATCATCCTGATAGTTTGATATATCCGGAATCAACTCTGTTTCTTCCGGTAATTCTTCATGCATGAAACGCTAGTTGGAAATTTACCGTGACCGTCGTGATGAGTGATGTGTTCAATATTAAATAATACAGTAGTAATTCAGGGATTGCCAACATCTCCATCTCAAAAAGCTCGTAGTCCAGCAAATATGCTGATCTAGCGCTGGCGCGCTGGTCGGTTTAGACCTCGCTCTGGTGCAGGCGTCCGGGGCGCTGGAGCTGTCGTTGTTGGTTCAGCGGAGATCGCGGATTGCGTTGGCGACTGATGAGGCTGCATATCAATTATGTCTAAGAGAGTGGTGAATAGTCGCGCTGGTCGGTTTATACCTCGCTCTGGTGCAGGCGTCCGGGGCGCTGGACCTGTCTTTGTTGGTTCGGCGGAAATTGCGGATTGCGTTGGCGGCTGCATATCAATTATGTCTAAGAGAGTGGTGAATGGTCTGTGAAACATTGATGAATCGTTTATAGTACGTGGCAGCATCTGATCGACGTGGACGCGAACGAGTTGGTTGCGGTGGATCTCTGTGACGTTGACGTTGTACAGCACGTTGCCGATGCGTGTTTGCGGTTGTACTGATGCGCTATATATTCGTCCGGTTTTGATGTTTCAGTTGGTAGTAAGAGATCTAGCGTTGTTCGACGGCCGATGAATAGTTCAGCCGGCGATTTACCGGAACGTTTTTATGAAGGACCAAATGTTTGACTATGGTTTATCCCCCTTTTTCATACTTATTTAGTGCATGCTTGAATGTATCGACGAATCGTTCTGCCTGGCCGTTTGATTGAGGATGGTACGGCGCGGTCTTGATGTGGTCTTGAACTCGCGAAATGCTTCGCTGGAAAATTGCGTACCGTTGTCACTGAAGATGAATTCTGGGTCTCCGTAGCGTGCGAAAGGCTACATGGTCGGCCAGTACACTAAAGACGAGACGAGACTTTTCATGCCGCACTGACCTGGGTGATCCTGATGCAATTGGTTGAGTATATGTCGCTTAAAACAGTCTGGTATGAGAACGCTGGCACCGAACATGAGGCAATCGCCGAAAGTTGAAAGTAACTCTTGCCGAAGTATGGCGCAATGTCGTCGCTTATTTGTTTCTTGTTTGGACAGCCGTGCTGCAAGTAGTCGAATACGCGTTGGAGTGTGTCGCTCTGCTGCGTTGCACGTCCGTTGTCGACGTGTGTAAGCGTGTAGATCGACGTAATTGCTTAGACGAGCGAGTGCTCAATGTCGCGTTCGAGGGTGATTGATGCAACGACTGTGTCTTCTTCTGTAGATCGTTGTGCATTGATGAACCGTGAATGCACGTTTGCGTTGCCGAAGTGGTCGGTATGTACGTACTCGATAAATAAATCGTAGGTTTTCAATGTGAGCGCCCATCGCTGGAGTCTGTTGGCGGTGTAAACTGGAATTACCTATCTTCTTGGAACCGAATATCGTCAGCAGTGGTTTGTGGTCGATGCATGCTGACTAGCTGAAGTGCATAAAAAGGAAGACGGAGAGAAGAATATTTTTGAACTTCTCGATGGTTTCCTGACACTGTGTGGAGTCCACGACAATTTTGCGTCCTTTCTCAGCAACTGCTTTAGTGGATGACGTAGTTCGTGCATCTTTGCGATGAACTTATCGTAGACATTTATTGCATGGAACAGGCATCTGGGTGATCGCACATGTCTTCTCTGGATTTGGGTGGATGCCCTAGTTGGAGAGAATCTGTAATTGAAAAAATGTATCAGACAAATCAGTAAGTTTTAAAATATGACAATTGAATAGTCTCGAAAAGATGTCGTCTGGCGTCGGCAGTGGATACGGATAGGGTTCGAGCGCGTCGTGTGATGCCGTTCACATGCCAATCACAATTAGTGCATCTCTCCGCAGAACCAGAAAGGGGTTTTGATGGGGACTTGTTACTCTGAGTATTCTGTGCACTTGAGAATTCAGTCCTCGTTAGTGAATTCTTGTCACACTGACAAGAATTCACTTGACAAAAATTCATATCCGATTTAGCCAATTTTAGCAAACTGAACAGCTACTTCTGTCGACCGAAAATAGCCTTAAGCGTCGAATGTGATATCGTTGTCCGGGTCATATTCGAATTCGACAATCGCTTGCCCCAAAGTCTCCATTTGATCCTCACTATCACCTGCATGGTTAGCGTTGTTTTCCACAAAAACCTTTGTGATCTGCGTCAGGAGTTTTGCCTGCTGTGCCTGGCTTTGGTCCTGGTGGTACTTCAGGAATTCGGACAGCGTCTTTGTTAGCTCCTCCATGATAAAAGTGGGGGTTTATTGCTTTAATCTTTTAATTATCCTCGTCGCCACTGTTTTATCTGTATGATACTAATAATTTGTATACCCCGAAAGAACAGAACAACGGTTTTGTAGGTAACAGTCAGAATGAATCTTTATATAATTTAGAGCAGTGGCCACGGGCCTACATTAGTAAAATTGCGTAAAATAATAAGTATATATGTGTATTGTATATGACTGTGTATTTGCATGTTCAAAATTAAATAATACAGATCTAGTCCAACAATATATGTCGCTGACCAAACGATCTGTCATGTCGGAAGTTATAAAAGTCTTCGACTTTCGAAACAACCGCAAACCAATTGTTCGAAGGCATAAAGTGTTTATTCGACGCACAATTTAGAAGTACTTTGTGAGTCGTTAGATATGTTCCACGTGTGGCTACTAAAATCCATATTGTTGTCTCAGCCTTCCAGAGTTTGATTTCGATATAGTTTATCGTCCAGATACACAGCTTTTCTTGTCGATAAAATTTGAAATACTTTAAACTATAAACAAACTCTAGTTTTTATTTATAATATTTTTTATTTATCATTTTTATATAGTAAATTTATATATTAACTTTAGTTTAACAATTAATTTGTGTAGGTTGAAGAACATTAAATTTCGCAATTGCACAGTCTTCGACATACAACATTATGCAAATTTACATTGGTATTTAAATTTTGAATTGTTTTTTTTGTTGTTTAACATATTTGTGCATTATGGTTCTCATCACCAACTTTTTGACTATAGATCTACATTGTGGTTTTAACGCTTTGTTCAATGAGTTCTTGAGCCTAAACGAAAACAATAATAGTAAAATGATCTAAATTGTTGTTAAATCAATAAAAAAAACTCAAACTCTAAAATAAACCAGACGCACATAGTATAATATTATAATGTAACGAAAAAACTAATGTATATTTAGAAAAATATATACTCAAGCAAATCGCCTGCTATCTTAATCCAAGGTACAGACGACATGCTTGCTACGATTTAAAAATGTATATTATATAATTTAATATAAAGTGTGTTTACAAAATTAATTATTTTTTTTAGTGTTGCACACTAAACAGTTCTGTACAAACACGTAGTTTTTCTTAAAAACTCGTATCGAAATTCAAAGTTATAACAACGAAACATTTACATTCTAATTATTTACAATTCGAACTATCACGAACGTCATCGAGATGCGTATCGACTATGAATCAATAAAAATAACAATATAGGAAGAAGGGGTTTATTGTTTAACGCGTACTTGTGTGCTCTCGGCCTCCTCGTCCGATGAGGCGGAAGTATTCGATGACGTATGTTCGTTGTCTGCATCCGTTTTGGTTTCGTGACGAATGTACTCGGGACCACAGTTACCTTTTACGCAGTCTTCGGTGATGTGAACGGTTTTAACATCGGATCCGGGCACCTCAAACATGGCGTCCAGTAAGAGTGTTTCCTTTGGAAAGTTCATAATAATTCAATTGTAAATATTTTGTACTATGGGTGGTATAGAAAATGCTGATATTTACCAAAATAGCACGAAGACCTCTAGCACCAGTCTGTCGTTCCATTGCGAGTGTAGCGATGGCTCCAAGGGCCTCTTCGGTAAAGGTCAAGTCAACCTTGTCCATGCCAAGCAATGCTTTGTATTGTGGAACCAGTGCATTCTTTGGTTCTGTTAAAATTCGAACGAGCATGTCCACTGCCAAACTGTGGAAAGGCACCAGAACAGGGAATCTTCCAACGAATTCCTTTAGACAAAATTAAATTATTATTATTATTGTAAAAATGTAACATTTCCGATTACTGCTTACCGGAATCATTCCGAACTCAACCAAATCTCTGGCTTGTACTTTACGCAAAGCAGCATTTCGCTCTTCTTGATCGTTGTCCATGGGAGCAGCAGTTGCCTGTGCAGCACGACGACCTTCAGACGAACCGGATGGCACTCCAAAACCGAGATACTACAACAAAAACATAACAATCTTATAATCTAATAATATTGGAAAATAAACATACTTTCTCATTCATTCTTCGTGCAATCAGCCTGTCCAGTCCGGTGTATGCACCCGATGCAACAAACAGAATGTTAGTGGTGTCGACTTGTACGGTCTCTCCGCGTAACTTGCGTGGTGAATTCTTTTCTGGTACATTCACAATGGTACCTTCGAGCATTTTTAGCATTCCCTGTTGTACTCCCTCTCCACCGACATCGCGAAGCTGATGAATGCCGGGTACTGCTCCGATTTTGTCTACCTCGTCTAAGAAGACAATGCCTAGCTGAGCACGTTCAACGCTGTAATTAAAAATATAAATATAAAAACATTTTTTATTATAATATAAGTTGTTTACTTGTAATTGGCATCTTGCAACAGCTTGCTGATCACACTTTCAATGTCCTCACCAACGTATCCAGCTTGTGTGAGTGTCGTACAATCGCATATGGCAAACGGAACGTCCAGACACTTAGCAATGGTCTGGGCGAGTAATGTCTTACCAGAACCTGTTGGTCCGAGCATCAACAGATTGCTCTTTTCTAACTTCAGTTCGTGTGTCTTCTTATCCAGCAATTCTGAACCGGATGTCTGATGCTGTGTCGATGACATTGGAGTCCGAGGAACTTCTGATGGATGCGAACTCATGATCGTGTGTCCAATGCCGGAAATGTGCAACAGATCAGATCGATTACCGGGATCTGTCTGACCACCATTCGTTGATGCTGACGCTGAAGAATGTGTTGGTATATTGTGATAGATTCGTTTGTAGTGATTGTAAACGGCAACTGATAGTACTTTCTTGGCCAGCGTCTGACCGATCACATGTGTGTCAAGGTATTCCATGATCTTCTTCGGTGGAGGTGGTTGTTTACGGTGGTTTTTCACTTCTTCCTTGAGCGTTTTTTTGGAGTCGACCTCGCTTAGCACCACAAAGAAATGGTGGCATTTCTCGCATTTAACAAATCTGGTCGAACTCACAAAGGTCTCAACGTGCGTGCACGGATCACCGCACTTAGGACAGGACAATGTGTTTTTGTTTTTTGGTGGTTCTTTGCCGGACGAATCACCGCCGGACGGCGTTGTGGTAGTAGTGTCTTTAGTTGATTTATCACAGATAGAGGATACGTGAAACGAACGATGCTGAGCTGTTGTAGTGGATGTTGGCTCGTTAGTATAGTGGTAGGCATTGCAGGCAGCAGTTGAGCAAAGGTAACCTAAAAAAGAATAAAATAAAATTATTATATAATATTGTTTTATTTACTGAATTTTATACTAAATAAAATCACCTTGCTAACAAGGGTACGAAAAACAGACAAATGGTCATTGACATCTTATATACGGATCGAAGTAAATTGCATAAATGAGTCAACTACAATAACGTCATTAAAGTGGGTAACCTCTGAGAGCGCATTGATAAACACATTTAATTTATAAACTCGCTAAATGTACAACACAATAACGCACATGCAAACTTGACCACGGCTGTAGGCCTTAACCCACATTGGCTGTTAATAAATATACAAAAAAAAATATTAAACAACAAAATCATAAAATAATATGGTCCCTCTATCATAAGGCGCCAAGTTTCGATATATGCATGATATATATGTAGGTATACAATATGTGCACATTATTTAATATATACAGTGTTGACATTTAAGCCATCTGTAATTGTATATAGGTTTTTACAATCCAACATAGAAGAGATAGAAGAGCCTATAGTGCATAGATACAGGTAAAAAAGGTAAATGGACCAATAATCATCATATTGTGAATAATTTACAGGTTATAGGTATTATGTAAGAGATTAAGCTCTACTGATGTAATGGACTCGAGTTACGCACAAGTTTCATGTGTAAGTTTTTTTTTGGCAAAAAGTTAATGGACTCTAATAATAATTATATCGAACCAAAATGTCATTCAACAATCAATGTAAAATATGCGTACGACATGAAGCTAGCCAAGTGCAACATACTAAATATATATAATAAATCACTAAGCAGATATCCGTGAACTTAAAAGTATTTACTATTATTAAATAATATACATTCTGGTATATTATACACAATGTGTAAGTTAATTATTTGATCAATATCTATATGTAATTGCCAATGACCGTCAAATTGAACGAAAGGTATTCAAGTTTAAAAGTGGATTTGTATGCGTGTGCAAATTAAAGCATTCGATTTAATTGCAGTTGTTACTGTGTATTATGTAGGTGATATAATTATTTTTTTTATTGTTTTATATGTAATTTATAAAATATTTTGTAATTAGAAAAAATGGAATTAAAATCAAAGAAAATAGGTGACAAGTATCTCAATGCACAAGCTTTCGTAGAATGTCTGTGCGTGCTTGGCATCGGATCGGGCACTCCCAAATAACGTATGTATCGTATGTACCGCAGTGACATATTGGGCTTTGTATGATGTTGATCCGGATGTCGTTGTCTTTGGCGGGTTCAAATCTGAAGTTTACTAGAAATTGGCAGATTAGACAATCTGCATAGAATCCCTACAAACAGTTTTGGGAAAAATGCTCTTGAATGTCGACAATTTGTCGGCATTTATTAGCAATTTTAACAGAAATATTTGTCGGGTATACCATGGCTTCAACTGCTCCGGTTGTTGCAGACCGCTTTCTCGTCGACGCTTACATTATTCCCAGGCATTACGCAATGAGATGGGATCCACATTAGTCGTTCGTTTATTCTTGCATTTGAGTACCGACATACTGGCTGATTATAGTTTGTTGGTCCGATACAATTTTATACTCTCGGTTTTTTTGTTGCATATTTTTATATATCATATTTATATATCATGCTATCATGCTAAAAACTCTTAAGACATCTATCTGATCGCGAAGATCGCCTTTTAAAGCAATGGGTTAATTTTATAAATGTTAACTCACTTAAAAAAGAAGCTTTAGACACCACTGGAGTAAATTTGTGAAGAAATTGGTATTCGACTTAAAAGAATCGGATTATTGTCTCGACGACCAGATAAATTTTCTGCTCGATGTATTCTACCAACCGTCAAGCATTCTGGTTATGTTATGGTTTGGGGAGCGATACAAAATATGGAGTTGGTAAACTTATAATGCTAGAAGGCAAGGTAAATAGCCAGGTTTATATAAATATAATTAATAATACAAACAAATGAACGTCTCTCCTAATTATCTAAAAAGAAGACTCTGCACCGTGTCACCGAGCCAAAGTGGTTTTTTTAGTTAATTTTTAGTTTTTTTTAGTATTATTTTTCTGGTAGAAAAACATAAGGTAGAAACTGGAATTTCATCGCTGGATCAGCCCAGATCTAAATCCGATTGTAATCCTATGGCAAAAATCCAATACCCACATAATTGCTATTAGTGAATCATGGCACACATTTCGTCAAAGTTCGTTGAAATACCCGGCTTTAAAGTTTTTAGAGCCCACCGTAAAGTAAGACGTGGTGATGGCGTAGCGATTTATGTTAGTAATAAATTAAATGTTGTTGCTAGTTCAAATTGCATTGACTAAGTCATTTTAAATTATTTGTTTATATAAGTCATATTCCCAGCTTCTGTAATTCTTTTCGGAGTCGTATATAAACCGCCCTCAACTGATGAAGTTTCTGTCATAGATGACTTTCTCAAAGAAATTAATTATTACATATGAACCACGACCACAACCTCCTTTGATATTTTTTTTTTTTTTATAATTATTAATTAATTCTTTGATAATATTGATCAGTTCAATAACTACCTTGTTACTTCTACTCCTTCATTTCCTCCTAGCATTCATCCAGTTTTTTTAGTTCATTCATGAAAAATGAATTCAGATTTCGTAGTATCACATCTTCAGAATTAATCATTGCCATCTCATCCATTAAATTTATTATTCCTCGATATTTTTCAGCTTTAATTAATCCACTGTCTTTCTTATTATCAGTTATATTGGGCAACGCAACGAACACAATGTGTTGATATTACTGACTGCTTTTATCTTCTTACAACCAAGTTTTATCTAGTGTTCCCTAAGGCTCTGTTCTTGACCATATACTATTCCTTCTTATAAACGACTTATCTACCATAATAAATAGTTCAATTAAATATCAACTGTTCGCCGACGATGCCCAGATCTACTATACTTTTGACCCCAAAACGCTAAAATGAAAAATTATTGACATCAACAGTGATATGTATAATATTGAACTGTGATAAAACAAAATGTGTTCTTTTCTCCCCTTCTCGTTACGCCTTTCCACCTAATCTTTTAAAACACATTGAACTCAATGGCCAACAAATTGTATGGTCACATAAACAATACATTGTAATGGACTGACCATGTGTGTGCCTCTAAAGTGTACGCTGGTTTACGTAGCCTTTGGTTAAATGAGCATCTAATGTCTACTTCAACGAAACTTAAATTTATTAAATCGATACGTTACCCCACTTTTTGTATTGTAATGTCGTATTTTGCCATATGTCGTACTCATCTCATCAAATCCTTCAAAAAGCCCTTAATGCTTGTACCCGGTATATTTATCGCCTACGTAAGCGTGATCTCCTAGGTAATTTCAAATATAAAATTCTCGGTATTTCGCTAAAAGAATTGTATAATTATCGTATCACAAAAGTTATTATGACTCCTAAACGCGTGTATATATTTAATAAGTTTCAAAGAACTTTGTACTCTCGTACTTTAAAATTATTGATTCCTCCCAATTCCAGTCATGCATATCATTGGTCGTTTTTGGTATCTGCTGCCACTGTTTGGAATTATTTACACCCATCCATTAAATGTATTGATATGATCGTTTTAAAGTGTCATGCTTCACATTTTGTGTTGATAAAGACTTGCGACTCAGTACGTACTAACAATTTTTTAATAAAATACCGTATTATTTAGACATATTAGAATACAACTGTGACTAACTTCTGATGATGTTAAAATGTAATGCCGTAGTTTTTGCTTAGACGTTTTATTTATTTCAATTTATATTTGTTTACTTTAATTTTTGTTACTCCAGCTTACATAGTTAACCAATATTATTATATTGTTTAATAGTTATTGTATAATACCACTGGTCTTTGTGTTTCAATAAAGATTGTATTATTATTAAAACATGGGGGAAAAGTTCAAATTCCATCAACCTAGAACGATTCAGGAACTTGAAAATGTAATTGAGTAGGCGTGGTACAAGGAAATAACTACGGAAAATTTAACTTTTTAAAAACAAGACTCAGACTGCATATATGGACATTTATAATTTTTTTAATAAGTTCGACATTTTTTATCTGATTTGGGCAAATTTGTACTTAAAATGTTCGTAAAACTATGGTCTTATATTTTAAATCTTATAAATATAAAAAATGGAACTAACGGAGCAAATTAAATTTAGTGACATTAATTAGTCAATTAAATATTATTCGATTCCAAAACCTGCATATTGTTAGAAAGAGGACAAAACTATACTTTCATATATAAATTACATGCAAATCATCTTAAAAATTAAGACGAGCAATTAACTGATAAAAGTATCAAACCAAAATTCTTAAATAAAGATAGTTGGCATTTTATCACTTTCCAAAGAGTCCAAGAAAGCCGAAGTAATGCACGGTAATAAATTAATTTACTAAAAATCAAAGAAGAAATCAAAAGAAGATACAAAATTAAGTAAAAGTCAATCTTCTTTTTTTTACGAAAAATAATAATAGGAAATATTTTTTTTATTTCACCTACATTTACTAAAAATCTGTAAATGTTGGTGTGATTTATGTGTATTATTTACTGATTTTCAGAAAATTCTTTAGTGATTTAATCGCATTATTGACAGGAATTACTCCTATATTTAATGATTTTCTACTAAAAATCAGTATATATTGTTGGAAATTAAACAAGATTGGAATGAAGGTTCTTTCTTGCTTTCGAATCATTGTTAATTTCTTAAATTAAAGTGGTATTTTCTAAAATCAAGAACATTTTTTGGTGATTGATTCTTTATTTAGGCTAATTTTGCTTTTTGTTCCGTGTATGTATTTGTTTTCAAATGAAGATTATTGAGCAGCTTATAATTTTCTGGAATTACTTCAAATGAGATTAAAATTACTTTTAATCAATTTTTTCATCTCTCTGCATAATTCATGGTCATTCTTGGTATATTTTTTCGCAGAACATCATGTGAATGAACTAAATTCGCTTTAATCTTTTTAAGTCGTAATTTGCATAAATCCTTATAACGTTATGCATATTGCATTTTTGGAGGTTCAATCAACCAAAGATTATATAAAATGCATGTCTTTTTGAAATTTTATTGGAATATAGCCTTCTCACTAGATGACTGTGGTGACATAAACATTCCACAAACTATACTTTTGTTATGAATTGCATAACATTTATACTGACTTTGCTATACATTGTATTTTATGCGAGTGCAAAAACTATATAATATGCATATTATATTTTATATCATCAATTAACACTGCTGTGCATGTGTATGTGTGCTCTGTGTTTTTGTTGTTGTTTGTTTTTTTTATTTCGCGAACATAATTTATCTTTGGAATGACCTTGTGCATCATGCAAAAGAATACATTTGTATATAATTTATACATTCAATATAATATTATAATATACCTATAAACATGTGTAAGGCAACGTATGAATTTGCAGTCTGTATCTGCAAACATTTATCGATAAATTCTTCGTATGCACGCACGTAAACATGCATATATACACGCATACAAAGTACACACACTTACATTGTATACGATCTTATAATTTTTGTTTTCTTGCAATAATTTGGTTTGTGGTGTTTATTTTAAGATAACGTTCAAGTTCAAAACCAGTTTCTGAGAGGAGACGAGTTTGGACGCAATGCACACGGTCAACAACTAAGTTGATTCTTGTCGTCTTGAGTGTTGACTCTTAAGCGCAAGTTGTTGTATCTCATATGTTTTTTTGTTACATAACACCCGCTACATGTGTATGTACCGAGCGTCATAGACTATATGATATACGCACACTGACATACAATTTGTCTTATGTTTATACAGATGTTTGTAAACTGATTGCACTTGTGTTTGATTTAAGACAATTTTACTTACAATTGAATGCAGTTTATAAGCAATTTTCTAAATTATTATGTACAATATAATAAAATTATCTGATATCAATATGTATGTCAAATTCTGAATTTCTGCTTATTTTTCGAGACATTATTGACAACGATATAAATAAAATTAAATATTCATAAATAATTAGTCTGTAAGGGGGTTCTCCAGTTTATGTCAATAAAAAAATGTAATCGATACAAATTAAAACAAAAAATACAAAATCATGATAATCATATAAAAGGGTGTCAAAAAAGTCTTGCGGTATTTTCGCTAGGTGTCGTTGCAAGCGCATAATTCTTGTTGTATTCATTGCATCATGTCATGCTGCATCTCAAGCCGCCAATAAAATTTGTGCAGTTTATGGACCCGATACAGTTTCCATTTCCACCGCACAACGATGGT
>JANSTU010048441.1:0-10038 GCA_027564075.1 Bolitophila hybrida | reverse complement strand
TTATATATAAAAAATACATGGATTTATAACAAAAAACATATGAACTAGACACAGAAACTGCAACATTTTTAGTTGGCAACGCTGTAAAAAACTGGTGCATTTTGCGAATTTCGACTCAACTTTTGCCAAAAACTTAAAGAAGATAAACAAAGTGTAAAATATCAACAAACAAATTTAGTGTTTTGTTTTTTTTTTTAATTTGGATTTATAGTACCATCCCGTGTCTAAATCTCCAGTAATAAATTAATTTAAAAAAATCTTGATTTAAAATCGTGATTTATTATAACTTGTATACTGGGCTCCAAGCCGGCTCGTCCAAATTTAGTGTCATTAACTCAATATTACCGCAGTTTTTAGTTCAGCGGATCGTACTGCATTACCGGAAACGTTAGCAAGAGGTCGACGAAGAAAACAGCAGTTCGCCATCGACAAGAAGATCAAAGATGGCTGTCATTCTGATAAGTTCTACTGAATGAGTTGATTCATAAAAGAGCCCATCAAGGCAACGCACCAAAGAATAACACAATAAAACTAGTGCAAAGTGATTTGTTTACATACGTGTACGAAATACAGTAAAATTCATTATTAAATAGTGGCAAATAAACGGGCTTTTCAAGTGGAATGCTATGTCACACAAGATCGCTACGTCGTTCCAATTTTTAACACATAAAATGGCGTCGGCTTGAATTTCTTTAAGTGAAAATTTTCGGAAAATTTGTTATTACCACGATATGAGCACGTATTTCGGAATTTTCTTCATTGCATTGCGTTATCAGTGAACTCGCACAATTTTCGTGAATATTTCGACGATTTTTCCGGTGCCATATGTGTAAAATAATCAAAGTTTTCATGTTTAAAAAATGATTCAGGTGAATATAAACCCTAATTAATACAATTAATGTCTTAAAACAAAGACGCTGGCGTTTTCCGAGCCCAGGACAGTCTAGGATTCGTCCAGACTGACCGGGGCGTGGTTGCGCACATTGCCTTTTGCTACAATTTAACTATTTTCAAATGCCTTAGAATCATTGTTTACATCCCAAAAGGCCTAGTTATCATCCTGTCTGGTTGTCTGTTCCATCGTTTTTATGTATTCGTTGGATTCATTAGTCTATGGACTGTCGATCAAGCCAATTTTCATCGAAATCCGTTGGGGACCCTTTTTAGCAATTTTGCTTCAAAATAAAGACTGCATTTGGTCTTAGCACATTACTTTCCCGCTAAAACTACTGCTGAACATGTTCACCCCTATTTTCGTAGTCCTATCTTTATTTTCCATTGTTACGTAACCATCTACAGACGTAGCAGACAAAGGTTGAGCTATAATATTCATTAGAAACATTAGCCCCATCTGATTATTAAAGTTTTTTAAGAATTTCAGGTATCTTACCCGATTTTCATGTCAAAATGTATAAATTATTTTAATTTAACATAGTTTTTACGTTTTTTTACTGCCCAAAGTTACATAATTCTTGACCGTGAGTGATTTAATTATCATTAAAATTAAAGTTTTCAATAGTTTTCCATAAGATCTCTTCAAGATCCCTAACCTATATTGAAGTTTGTTTTGAATAGTGAAATTATGTGAAGCTTATAAGGAATAGTTTTTATTGTGTCCTGAAGTAAGACCAAATAGTAAGAATAATTATTTAGCTTCTAAAATCTATGCTCTGATTGCATTGCTTGTTCAGATATCCATGAACGCATACACACAATATTTGGTCTATATATCCTTCGAAAATCAACCGCAAATGCTCTTATATTATAAGAACAATAGTGTTATATGAAATATTGGTCTCAAGAACTGGGGATTCTATTAATTTCATCTAGAATAACCTTGCAATTTAGTTATAATTAAGTTGTTTTTATATTAAATAACCTAATTTATATTAATCTAATATACACAGGGTGATAAGAGCGGATCAGACAATGAGTCAAGTAGCGATAGCAAGAGTGGATCGTCATCAGGCTCGGACAGTGATTCAGGATCGGCATCATCCAGCTCCAGTGGAAGTCATCATTCGGCTGCATCACTTGGATCAAAGCATTCGGTTACCTCAAACAATGGCATCGGTACATTTCATCCACTCACAAGTGTACCAGCAGTATCTCCAGCACCACCTGCCTCTATATTCGAGAGTGAATCTGGTGCCAACAACCTTTCGAAGAGCTCAAACTCCTCAGAGGAAGATGAGGATAAGTCAAGTGATAAAAGTTCGGACGAGGAGGACATTAACGTGAATAACGGTGTTGAAGAGTACCACACATCTACCAAAAGCAGTCCTGACGTATGCAAAACATAGATTCATATTTTTAATGCATTTTTAATATTGATTACTTGATTTTGATATTTAGGATGATGAAGACTATGCGGTTCGTAAAAGTGTTCGAACAAAGAAGCCACCTGTAAAAAAAGCTGCTCCTGCCAAGCGTAAGAACAACAGCTGGAATTCCGGAACATCTGAAAGTGAAGAGGAGAGTAAGAGCGAAAGTGAACAAGAATCACGAAGACCACCACCTAAGCGAAAACCTGTCACTAAACGAAAAAATCGAAACTCACATTATTCCAGCGAAAGTGACAGTGATGAGCAAAAGAGGTAAATCAGTTAAAAAACTATTATTATTTTAAACAATTTAAATAAAATCCGCTTAAAGGTCAGCTACTCGCAGAGCGGCTGCTTCGGTTAGCTATAAGGAGGCTAGTGAGAACGAAAAAACCGACTCGGAGGACCTGATCGATGTGGACTTTGAAGAGCCACCAGTGATTGAGGAAACTGAGAAAGTTGAGACGATCGAGCGTGTTATAGCAAGACGTCAGGGCAAATTAGGAGTAACAGGCAATACTACCACAACTTATGCGGTTGAAGAGAATGGTGACCCAAACGAATCACTTCCGAATGCTGATGGTACAGCAAATGGATACGCGACCGAAGAACAGTACTTTATCAAGTGGAAAGGTTGGTCACACATACACAATACCTGGGAATCAGAAACATCATTACGTGATCAAAAAGTCAAAGGTCTTAAAAAACTCGAGAACTACATAAAGAAGGAAACAGACATTGAACTATGGCGTTCATATGCTGGTCCCGAAGACATTGACTATTATGAATGTCAGCTTGAACTCCAGCAAGAACTTCTGAAAAGCTATAACTTTGTAGAGCGTATCATTGCTCAAACACAAAAGCCCGAAGGAGGCATTGACTATCTGTGCAAATGGGAATGTTTACCTTACTCGGATGCGACCTGGGAAGATGCTAGTTTAGTACAACGAAAATGGAGTCAAAAAATTATCGAATTCGATAGTCGTGAGGCCAGCAAAAAGACACCATCGAAACATTGTAAATCACTGCGATATCGACCGAAATTTCATCTGGTCAAAGATCAACCGGATTACATGGGTGTAGATCGTGGTCTTTTGTTGCGTGACTATCAAATGGATGGTCTGAACTGGCTGATTTTAACATGGTGCAAAGATAATTCTGTAATTCTGGCCGATGAAATGGGCCTCGGTAAAACGATACAGACAATCTGTTTCCTATATTATTTGTTCAAATCACAAAGCGTGCATGGTCCGTTCTTGTGTGTAGTTCCATTAAGTACAATGACAGCATGGCAACGAGAGTTTGAAATTTGGGCACCAGATATGAATATTGTTACATATCTGGGAGATGTGCAATCACGTGAAACAATACGCCAATACGAATGGAGCTTCGATAGTTCAAAAAGACTGAAATTTAATGCCATCCTAACAACCTACGAGATTTTGCTAAAGGATAAAATTTTCTTGGGCAGCATTGAGTGGGCTTCGTTACTAGTTGATGAAGCACATCGGCTAAAGAATGATGATTCCTTACTTTATAAAGCCTTGTATGAATTCAATACGAATCATCGTCTATTGATTACTGGAACACCACTTCAGAATTCACTGAAAGAACTGTGGGCACTTTTGCATTTTATTATGCCCGCAAAGTTTGAGACTTGGGAAGATTTTGAAAAAGATCACGGGAATGCTGAGGATAAAGGCTATGCTAAACTGCATATGCAATTGGAACCCTATATTTTGAGACGTGTTAAAAAGGACGTCGAGAAAAGTTTACCTGCAAAAGTTGAGCAAATCTTACGTGTTGAGATGACTTCCGTACAAAAACAGTACTACAAATGGATACTGACAAAGAATTTCAATGCATTGCGTAAGGGTACGAAGGGATCAACCAGTACATTCCTGAATATTGTGATCGAACTAAAAAAGTGTTGTAATCATGCTATGTTGATAAGACCACTAGAGTACGAGGCTGCCACTAATCAGGATGATGCCGTACAAATGTTACTAAAGGGTTCTGGCAAGCTGGTTCTGCTAGATAAACTACTGTGTCGACTACGTGAAACGGGACATCGAGTACTGATATTCTCGCAAATGGTTCGAATGTTGGACATTTTAGCTGAGTACCTGCAAAAGAAACATTTTCCATTTCAACGACTCGATGGATCGATTAAAGGTGAGATTCGTAAACAGGCACTTGATCATTTCAATGCTGAAGGATCAATGGATTTTTGCTTTTTATTGTCTACGCGTGCCGGTGGGCTAGGTATTAATCTGGCCACTGCTGATACTGTGATAATTTTTGATTCTGACTGGAATCCACAGAATGATTTGCAGGCGCAAGCTCGTGCTCATCGTATTGGTCAAAAGAATCAGGTGAACATCTATCGTTTGGTGACGGCTAGATCGGTAGAAGAGGATATTGTGGAACGAGCAAAACAGAAAATGGTGCTTGATCATTTGGTCATACAGCGCATGGACACAACTGGTCGAACAGTGCTCGACAAGAATGGTTCTAGCAATACGACACCGTTTAATAAAGAGGATCTGTCGGCTATTTTGAAGTTTGGTGCCGAAGAACTGTTTAAAGATGAACCAGAAGGTGACGGTGATGATTTGGTATGTGATATTGACGAGATTCTAAGACGAGCCGAGACAAGAGACGATGCACCGGCAATGATCGGTGACGAACTGCTGTCTGCGTTTAAAGTGGCCAGTTTTGCGGCATTCGATGAGGAAAAGCAAAAACCCTTAGCGGATGATGGTGACGAAACACGTGAATGGGACGAAATCATACCGGAACGATTACGCAAAGCTGTAGAGGATGAAGAACGTAATAAAGAAATGGAAGATATGTATTTGCCACCGAGAAGAAAAACACTGCAGCAAATCAATCAACAGAATGAAGCTGTGGAAAAGGGTCGCAAACGTCGAAAACAACAAGATGACGAGGAATCGGATGAGGGAAGTGATGTTAGCGATGATGGTTTGCCAAAGAAACGTGGACGACCACCGGTTAAGGAAAAAATTCATAATTTCACCGATGCTGAATTACGGCGATTTATTAAGAGCTACAAAAAGTTTCCGGCACCTTTGAATCGATTGGACGCAATAGCTTGTGATGCAGAATTACAGGAAAAACCTCTGGCCGATATGAAGAAGCTGGCAGAACAATTACATGCTCGTTGTTATTCGTTTATGAGCGAACATGCAAAGGAACCACAAGCCGAATCTACAGATGCAAAGAAACGTGGTGCTCGGGCAGGTTACTCTGTTAAGTTTGGTGGAGTTTCGTTTAATGCAAAGACTCTAATGACTTGCGAAGAAGAACTTATGCCTCTGGATGCTGTGATACCAAGTAATGCCATTGAACGACAGGCATGGCAGTTGGGAATTAAAACTAGGCCGGCTAACTTTGATGTAGACTGGCGTATTGAAGACGATTCCAAACTATTATGTGGAATCTATCAGTATGGCATGGGATCTTGGGAGGCCATGAAAATGGATCCAACACTTTGTATTTCAGAAAAAATTCTATCCAACGAAGATAAGAAACCACAAGCAAAACATTTGCAGTCACGTGCTGAGTATTTGCTTAAGATTATTCGTAAGAATCTGGAACTGAAGAAAGGTGTGACAAAGACGAAGCGACAGCGTAAGCCAAAGGTAAAATCTAAGGATATTATCGAGCATGATCCAATTTCAACCGATGACGAGAAGAAATCAAAAAAAGACGTTGCAAAAGTATCGACTGACGTTGATGGAGTTGGTAGTGGTTCGGTGGAGAAAAATGCAGACGAACAAGTTAATGGTGTTAAAGAGCCAGGTCAGAAAAAGGCGAAAGCACCAAAAGCACATAAAGAACCGAAAAAGGGTAAAAAGAAGACCGATGGACCAATGCATTTTACTGCTAACAATGAACCACGGGCATTGGACGTGCTCGGCGATTTGGATCCAACCATTTTCAATGAGTGCAAAGAGCGAATGAGACCAGTTAAAAAAGCTCTTAAGGCTTTAGATAATCCCGATCCAATGTTAACGAATCAGGAACAGGTCAATCATACAAGAGCCTGTCTGCTAAGCATTGGCAAGCAAATCGATGTGTGTCTTTCGATGTACAAGGAGGCGGATAAGATTAAGGAATGGCGAAGTAATTTATGGTATTTTGTATCTAAATTCACAGAGTTTGATGCTAAGAAACTGTTTAAACTATACAAACATGCACTGAAACGTACCGAAGATAACAGCTCGACCAGTAGTTCTCCGGAAAAGAATTCCAAAGATCTGAAAGAGAAACGTGATCCAAAAACACCAAAAGGCAAGAGTCGCCTTGAACCTGTGTCACCGGAAGAGATTGGTTCCGAGAAACCTCGTGAAAGGAAGGAGAAGAAAAAACAACAAAAGGAAAAATTAAGCAAGAAAGAACGTGAACATATTCGAAGGGATCAGGAAGAGCGTGAACGGAGTCATGTCATGGGTAATACAGATAATGGAAAGGACGATACGGCAAAGCGAAAACTTGAAGATGGCGAATGTGAGCCGGATAATCGGGACTATAAACGGTTACATGGAGACAGGTTAGTATTTTAAAATTATATTTAAAATAAATTAAATTAAAATTTTTAAAACATATTTGATTTTTTTTAGAAATCGTGAACGTGAGAAAGACGATCGGAAAAAGTGGGAATCTAATACAACGGACCGTGAGAGAGTTCGTCGGAATTCCGGAAATATGCCACCATTACTACCACCACCACGAGGGGCTGCGCCAACAACTCCTCAGCGTGCTTCGTACCCCGATCAAAGGTCAGACCGCTCTTCGGCCCCGTACACAGAAACCGAACGTTGGAGTCAACGTGAAAGGTACCTTTTAAAAATTAAATGAAATTATATAAATATATAATCTAATTTTGTGTATTAGTGAACACAGTAAACGTGAAAGGTACGACAGTGGAAACTATAATAGTCGACTGTCACCGCATAGCTATCATCGTGAAAGAGACCACCGGGACAGAGACAGAGATAGAGATCGTCGAGTTGACCGAAGGTAATTTCTAATTCTATTTGAATCCAAATGTTTCAAGACTAATTTTGTATCTTGTATTGACAGATTTCCACAACAAAGTGGTGGTTATCCGAGTGGTCATTATATGTCACAAAATGCGTACTATGCGAGTAGTGGCGGCGGAAGCAGTGGTGATATACCGGCTTCCGGTTATCGCGATCGTTACAGTACTGGCGGTGTTAGTGGTTCTAGTGATTGGAAGCGCGAACGAGAGTACGAATATCGGCGTGAATACGATCGAAGACCACCGCCTGCGAATACTTAATCGTTCACCTCTTGCCAATATGCAATATCTTGTATGCATAAGCTGACTGTATAAAAAATCGATTAATTGAATACACAATGAATGTGTATGATGATCTATGATCTAAAGTGCGTTGATTTAAGTATGTTTAAGCACATGTTGACCGCCACAATTCCGTATCTGTATTTTAAGTTAGTGGAATTGTGTGTTTCTATATTGTTTTGTTCGTGTATGCATGCCAATACTCGACACTTCCAACTGTGAGAACACATACTATCGCTCAATTTGAATTATCCATGTAACGCTATATTGATTCTGTTACAATCTTTGTGATACAAAACATGAATACAATAGCGGCATTTTAAAATGGGGAAGTCCAGTTTATTTATTATCACTCCAAAATACATTATTTTTATACAAGATGATTTAGATAACCTTAAGAACAATTCAACCAATTGAAAATGATTGAAAAATTATAAGCGCGTGTTATTATTTAGTCTTTTAATTACAGTAAATAGCTGTAATAGTTTTATTTTAGTAGAATTAGTAAAATTAAAAGATATTATATTTTGCAATTTACACACACATACACTTACACACCACACGTTTTCCTTTCATCAGATTTATGTTATTAATTTAATCCCAAATATATAATTATACTTTAGTACATTCAAATATTTGTAAATATTGTATACAAATCAAATTGATTATTTTATTTGTTTTGAATTAATATTGTAAATATAATTATAAATTTATATTTTTAATTTGGATTGTAATTTACTGAAAATACACAGTTATAGTATTTAAAAAAACTACCTACTAGTATCGTTAGATTGTGTAATATGTATTTAAGGCTATATTTATCGTTTTGTTATTTGTAGCGCAAGAATTCGGAGAAACACCGAGAATGTACTTTTTTATTAAAACAATCATCAGCAAACATGTTGTTTTTATTATTTTCTGTCTGACAAAGAACTGTTAATCTTCTATGTAATTGATTCATTTTTAGTCGCATTAAAACGACGCGAAGAAGTTGTCACAATAAGAATTCTATTAATAACCTTTATCTGTGGCAACATCTTGATTGTAGCATCATAGTAAGTTTCTCATGTCGAACTTGGCTTTATCATGACAATCGATCCGAATCTATTTCAAGTTACTCTATCCGAGATAAAATGTATTATTTATGATGACATATTGATTTTTGATTATATTTGTCATTTTATTACTGTTTTAGACTCGGGGGGTAACCACTTTAACCCTCCGTGATGACTAGGGCTCAAATTTACCCCAGCACCAACTTTAAGCTAGAATTACTATAAGTTGTTGGCGCGCGAGACTGGCCTGCTATCGACGACGCTTTGGGGTCCCTTTGTGAGAAAAAAAGCAGAATTTTACGTTAACTATGATACGTGCAACGCGTCAATCATTTATACATTTATTTGACCCATGTTAAAGGGAGTTCGACCCTTAAACCAAAAGGTAAGGTCAACACTTGAGATAATTGTAATTAAAGGTTAAATCTAAGAGTTGTGGTGTATATAAAATGTACCAAAATGTACATAATAATACATATAAATAAATATAGAGCGAAAGTTGTTGTTTGCATAGCTAGAGGAGAAAATTGATTATTGGAGACGAGAGTGGAGTTAGCAGATAGATAGTTAGATATAACACGAGTCCGAAATAGTAAATTTACCTCCGAGTTATATTTACTCATACTCATATATTTAACATCGCAATTGCTATTGTATATTTATTTATTTATTATACGCTCATATTTATTTAATAAAAAAAGTTTTTAAAAATGGGCGAAATTTGCGTTGACTGCTCAACTTTTTATTTTCATTTTTATCCCGCGGGTGAGAAACTAAAATGTGTGTACAATTGGTCACTTTTTCACCGCTAAGAAGCTACGAGATACGACGAGATATATATAGTACGACTTTCGCATGCGCTGTGATGAAAAGTAAAATTTTCGTATTTATTTTCTTCGGGGAGAGGTGATAATAATAATAAAAAAATGATGGATAAATACTAAAAGAGTAAAGAGTTCATTAAACAAACACTGATAATGCATGCGCGTGACACTGCGCATACACAAGTCTTTTCTTATATGACATAAGTCCTGCTGGTTTATTCTGTCGAAAAAAATTCAAAATGATTCAATTTTGAGATGTAATTGGATGCCCATCAGCGGTTCGGTTTATATGTTTTCGTTGGGCCTTCAATTTAACCTTCACATTTTCCTTGCTCATGTCTACAAAATTATTGTATTTAATATGCTGCTATTCATCGCATAAACTTCTACCCACAGGGAAAATTAAGCAAATACAGGGTGGGGCAACATAACCCCCCGATTTGAAATGAGCGCCATTCCGCACAATGATAATGTGGATGGGTGGG
>JANSTU010048440.1:0-10040 GCA_027564075.1 Bolitophila hybrida | reverse complement strand
TCAATTGGCCTTCCAGAGCGTTCAGCATCGTCAGTGTCTGTACGGCCACGTTTAAAATCAGCAAACCACTTCTCCATCGTTTGTCTCGACGGGGCACTTATCAAACCATGCTTTGGCTGTGATGGTAATTTCACCCATCAAAAATCAATGATAAATCAACACACGAAATTGCTTTGAATTAATTTTTTTGAAAAACTTAAAAGTAGCGTCACTTGAACCTCTGTAACTGGTAAAGTAATCGTCGGAGTGTCATGAAATTTTGACAGATATCTTTTTAAGGTTGGTACTTCCTACAAATCATATGGATTTTTATATAGCAACGCCATCTATGTGTCATCCTACGGACTTATTAATGTGATGTGTTAGTTGCGTGCTCATGCTAAATTATTTCATAACTCATAAGTGTAATGCATTGTGTTGCCGTCTCAATGAGAAAAGCTATTTTATGTTTGTAGTATAAATAAATAGATTTTCCTGATTAAATATACGCCCCATTTTTATATAAATGCTAAATTTTCATTAAAATAATCTAAATTCGTACTTTTATTTAATAAATGTTGTACATTTTGAATTTGAAGATAAAACAATCATACATTTATAGTCGTTTTTAAGACTATTAAATAACCTCTAAATAACTTTCGTATCAATGACTATTTTACGACCAACTACACATAATAGAATAGTCTTTACGACTAATAATGTTAGAACCTCACAACCAAGCCATCGGAGCTTGTGGCAGATCACTAAGGACATAAGTCTTAGCGTTGGCTTTATGGGACACAACACCCAACTCCAACCAACTCTTGACGTTTCTGGTAATTTCCCTGTTCGGCGAGCAGCTCATTTGATTTCCTTGCCATCCCTCAGCAAAACTATCCCGGCCATTAATCCGTGCTTGGCTACCATTTGGGATGCTTCGCCTCCCTTCGACCAAGACCTTTTACGCTTGACATTGTGTAACTGTCAAAGCTCTGTGGCAACTCGTGGAGGTACCAGAAGACAAAGTGCTTTCTGAAAAGGATGTGGCTTGTGAGAAGCACTTCGAGAGTACCATCAAACGAGATGAAGATGTTAAGTTAATTTTAGAGGAAGAGTACCTAGAATGAACATGGAGTTTGTTGACAATATGGAAGTGTTTCCAACGCAAAACAAAAATCCACGATTATACTACCACTACTATGCAGTACTCAAAAAGAGCAGCACGACCACGAAACTGAGGGTCGAGTTCGACACCTCACGAAAGACAACCAACGAGAGATCCCTCAACCAGCTGCACATAAGTTGAAAATAATCGAATTTGACTTCGATGAAGCCAAATTTACAAATATGCTGAAGCATATTTATTCATTCCCAAGCCTTTTCAATTTATTATATCATCGTAGACTTTTTACATGTTATTTGTTGAGAAACATGCGGCTGTGAAGCTTTTTGTTAAGTTATCCAAAATATAATAAATAAAAATTAAATTCCCGTCTACCATTAAACACATTTTAAATATCGCACAGATTATATTTTATTCGTATTCATTGATACCAACCTTTATATAAGATAAACATATCGATTATTGTTTATTTATAATTTATTTTAAGATTATCGTATGCTCTTGAAATAATATACGACTGTTGAGATAAGATGACCTTTTTGTGTTTAAATAATGTGAATGCACTTTGGTGACACGCGCGATTGCGTTTTAAAATATCAATTCAGATTAATAGAATTAATATCTGCCGCCGCACCACACGATTACCAAGTGAATCTATATATGAAAACATTTTTTTTTTTTTTTTGGTTACTGATAAATAGCAATCAATGATTAATTGCTACTTTTATTTGCTCGCTGATTTTTTTTTTTTTTTAATATTGCTAGTACACGCACCGACGTCAATTAATTTAAATTATGCTTTGATGTAGGTTACGTGTGTACGAGAGAGCACCGGCCTTAGTTGAGATCATACAAATCACATTTAAGTGGTTAATCATTATTGGCTGCATATATTCATTGAGCATATAGACATACCGAACGATTATTTTAAATAAATTAAATTAACCGACGGTGACGACGAGTGGTGCAACGGTTCAAGTCCCTCGCACACCGACGTGTTTTTGAGCACTTCTTGCTATAAATTTAACATTTTTATGAAATAGGTTATTGATTTGGAATAAAGTTACCATTTATATACAAAAAGCACCCATAAGTAACACACCACTCAATAAGTCCGTAGGATGACACATAGATGGAGTTGCTATATAAAAGTCCATATGATTTGTAGGAAGTACCAACCTTAAAAAGATATCTGTCAACATTTCATGACACTCCGACGATTATTTTACCAGTTACAGAAGTTCAAGTGACGCTACTTTTGAGTTTTTCAAAAAATATTATACAAAGCAATTTCGTGTGTTGATTTATCATTGCTTTTTGATGGGTAAAAATACCCTCACAGCCAAAGCATGATAAGTGTTATCCGGACTCTGCCCCGTCGAGACAAACGATGGAGAAGTGGTTTGCTGATTTTAAACGTGGCCGTACAGACACTGACGATGCTGAGGCCAATTGAGCTGGTTACACCGGAAAACATCAAAACATCAAACATATCGGAAGGCAGTGTACATGAACATTTGTCCATGAGAATGCTGTTCTCAGTGAACCAAAAACAACAACGTGTCGATGATTCTAAGAGCTGTTTGGAGCTGTTTAACCGGAATAAAAAGGACTTTTTGCGCCGGTATGTGACAATGGATGAAAGATCCACCACCACACTCCAGAGTCAAAACGGCAGTCAAAATCGCAAAAGTCGGCTGGTAATTAATTAATTTTATTTATTTGATTGTATTATTGTAATATATATTATTTTTAGTTTGTATAATTGTGTTTTTTTTTCTTTCAATTTTTAGATTTAAATAAAGGTCAGTTGGGGATATATGTCCCTGTTGACGTCACTTTTTAAAAAAATATATTAACGTGTATCTGGTAACGAAGAGATATTATACTGACGACTTGATAGGGTTGGGGGTGGCCGTACGAAGAGGTAGACGTAGACAATTGCAATTGAATAAAGAAATATGTATTCAAGATTGTCCGATATTTAGAAGGACTGTTAAGTGAATCCTAACAGCTTGATGTCCTTGTCGTGCTGACTTAGTATAATCTGACAAGTACGTTTACGGAATGAGAGTTTGTTTTTTTTACAGAAAACGTACGAACAAATAACAATATATAATGATACAAAAGTATGTGAATGAACGTAATGAAAATTGCAATAAAAAAAGAAAGGTTAATAAGTTTTTTTTAATCATCCTCATCAGTGGAATCGTCTTCGTATTGTAAGTTCGAATCGATTTGGTATACTTCATTAACGTCTTGAGTTATTGTAAAGATGCTTGAGGTGAAAACGCCTAGACCCGACTTTAACTACTTCGGCAGGTAGAATCAGATAATATTATTGTCGTGATCATTAAATGATTTCCTTCTAAATGAAAAAAAAAAACAATAACCGCGCTCAAGTATAACAATATAACGTTTTTTGTTTTAATCTTTGTGATTCGTCATTGTTTGTATGTCACGTCAAATCGTCATATTGAAAATGACAAATTTTCTGTATGTAATTAACTCACTTTACCTTAATCTGACACCCTCGAGTATTTCGGGGATAGATTTTGTTTTACTAATCTTATCGGTAGTCTTAGACGAACCACTCTATATTAAGGGTTAATATTTGGTGCGAGTTCATAACAGGGTGTTCTCTTCTGACGCGCTTGAATAACTACGAAAATCCCCTCTGGGGCTCCTTTACAATAATGGGTCAATATCTGATCTAACCACCAAAGACGCAAGATTCTTTTGTTCATTATGCATGGTGCATAAACATTACTAATTAAATTAAGAATTAACTTAGATTTTTTTCTAAAGCATAAATAGACATAAAGCGAACAAGGGAGAGATGTTCACATTTGGGTAACAACTTTTCGATTGCACCTCAAAATACAAATCAGTACACTATGATCCTCAATAATTTTTTGACGCCGATCATCAGTCAAGTGAATTGTTTTGCCTTTTAGACCGTCGAAGAATATTGCACTGAAACGTTAAGGTTTTGTTAATATTGATATTGATTACAACAACGTTTCTAGTTTATTGCCATAAATATGCTTTTAACTTCATGTTCAATTTGTAGGTAGTGAAGAAGAACGTCTTTTATGGTTGGAAACACATTCTCTGAAAACCTTTTCGGAAGGCCCAAAAAAACGGACACTTTAACGCACTTTATGGCATTTTTTAATGGTTTAGTCACAAAATTTTAAAATATGAAGTGGTCTTGTTAGCACGAAAATTGTTTTACCAATGTTTCTATAATTGAACCGTAGTTATGCAGGCTGTGTTCAGTGATAGTCGACCAATTAATCATCTTGATATTACATTATTTGGCTAAACAAATAAAGTGATTTATTGGTTTTCTGTAAACAAACCACGTAAAAGAAAACTAAAAAAATCAATTACCCTTTATTAATAGTATACACTTTAATAAATTCTGTACCTCGATAGAAAATGTAAAATTCGAGAACGATTTTTTTCTTCTGAATATTATTCTTATTGAAATAAAGTTAAACTGACTAAAAAAAAAGGTTTGGAAAAAGAGTATCTAAAATTCATATCTTCTTTTTCATACACTTACCGAAAAATGTATAAAATATAATTTATAGGAAATTAAATTATCCAAAAAATATTGGAACTTCATTATTAGATTGGACTAACCAATTCTGGAACAATATGAGAATACGTAATATTTGAAAATTTCAAACGAAAACTGGAGCAGTCAACTAAAAAAAAATAAAAAAACAAAATAATGTATTTTAACCACCTTTTTTGCACTACAAAAGCTCATATAAGTATATAAGAATAATAATAGACTACGCCTATATGAGCTTTTGTAGATTCGTGATGCAAGAGTTACTGCTCAGTCCGGAAAAGGTGCAAAATAAAAAAAATACAAATTTTAAATTTGATTAGTTTGTTTTTTTTGTTTTTGTTTGAAATTTTCAAATAGTAATTATATATCCGCTCCAAATTATGCTAAAACATCTTTTTAATTAACTTACATGTAAAATTGTACCAAATAGATACAATAATTGGGAGCAGGTCAGATGCTCGAGCGTTCAAGCAAAACTGATGTTTTTATTTATAATAATTTATGACAGTCTGAATTTATGATGTTGGCCGGACCTCAATAATTGTACCGCTTGCATATGATATGATTGCAATGATACGATTTCATGCAGTCGCAAAAGGTTTAATCATTGCATATGCTCGCAAAATTGCGCAAACAATTTGCGAGGGGTGTTCAAACGATTTGCGAAAATTTCGCAGATGTACAAATTGAGTAACTGAAATCGTCTGCAAATGATTTGCGAGTGCATGCGACCTGTTAAAATTGAGCGTTCAGATGATTTGCGTAAGTGTCGCAAATTGTGACGTTAAAATGACGCCAGATAATAATAATATGATAATAAATTCAGAGGGATCTGCACAGCATGAGGCCAGAATATCGCGGATTATAAGTGGGGGGTTGTGGTCTCGTCGTAGGTTCCACAGTGTTCACAGAGAGGGTTATCTAAGATATTGACTCGATTTATGTGATACTTTAGCTTGTTATGGTTCGCGGTGATTCTACTAAAGATTACCAAGATCTGAACATTATGAACCTTTGGTAGAATTAAAAAGCATAGACGTCCGAGTTGGCCCAATTTTAACATATGTTGCCATGTACTTGCTGACTCTTTCCACTTTTTACTGTAAATAAACCATTCTGGCTTAGTGGGTACCTGAACTCCATCTGTGGTTGCACTCTTATCCAGATCGTCTGCTCTTTCATTGCCAAGAATGCCACAATATGCAGGTATCCACAGCAGTCTAAGTGAGACTGGGATTTCTAGCTCAGTTATTGCTCAAATAAGCTGCTTTATCAAGATCCAGTAGAACTTTGCCAGACAGTACGTCTAGGGACCCTGTTGTCGTCGAATGCTTCAGTGGTTGTCGTGGTTCATTCATTAATTTTAAATAGTCTTTCTTCGTGTTGCTTTTTTGTCGTTGTTTCGGTTTATGATTTATTATTATTATATATGCTTTAAAAATATACTCTAACTTAATCCACATAGTCCAGACAGTCTAAAAAATTGTCGACGTAGTGGTTCTGTATAATACCTACGAGAGCTCGTGGATACATTTCGGAAAATTCCAGAGCATTACGATTTTGTAAGTACTGTACACAGCTCGGAGAACACGTTGCGCCGAAGGTCATTTCCCTCATTACGTACGAATCGTTGGGAGAAAAGTTTCGCCCGGTGCGCATCCGTACAGAAGACCAGAATTCTGTACGGATGTGCACCTGGCGAAACTTTTCTAGAATGCCTTGAAGAAATCTGTTTAATACTAATGCCAATAGTAAGTCTGGTTCCTTTGAGTAGTACATAGTTGAGTGATACGTCTTTTGTTGCTGTAGCATCCCATACCATTCTCACTTAGCCGGGTTTGTTTGGATTGGTAACGGCTGTTGGACGATAACTAATGCATATCTAACTTTATTAGAATTCGAGGGACAGCGTCTTTATACAATGTAATCGCGAGGTCCTTTAGGTGCGCGATCCTGGAGCTGCACAAAGACTGAATTGGCAAATTGAAACCCTTGATTTTTCTAACGTCTGAATTTCTGAACCACATCGATCCGGACTGTTGACCATAAATATCCAACGAAACCCTTCTTGAATCTTTTTCCTCAAATAAAGACTAGGAGTTTTTAGTTTCAATTGATTCTCGATCGATACAAATATTTTAATAAACGTTAAACTGGAGAATTGTTTTTTCATAAAAGAGACTGTCAATCTTTTATAAAAAAAACAATTCTCCAGTTCCGCAGAAAGAAAAGCATTCTTTATATGTTGAACGAATATCTATTCCCATCCATCAAAATTATTTTTCTTAAAATAAAATATGTGAACTTTCAGTACATTTCTGATACTTGCCATAAGGCGAATTGGTCAGATTTTATTAAGTTTATTTAACCTTTTAAATATCTGTTCTATGCTAGACTTTGTTAAAACACAAAACTCATATATTTCGAATTCCTTGCAGCTTACAGACTACTTTAGGCGGTTGTTTGAAAATATCCACGATTTGTCATTCTACGATATGGAATGAGAATATTAATTCCAAATTGCGTTTGGTGCAGACAGATCTAATTCTCAATGTCATTTTCAATTGCTACTGATGACATAGTTGCTGGATCTTACTCAGTCTTTTCCACCATCCAAAAACATAATATTAATGGCCTAGTACTCTTTATAACCATATGGACATGTCCATCTACTAAATAATTCAGCCAATATAAAATTCGTCTTTGACTATTTTAAAAAAAGCGATTTATTGTAGTGTAGGAACTTATTTTTGATGTCAACGTACTTTTCTAAACATTACTATTTACTAAATTATGTTAAATCCATACATTCAAAATTCAGCTTGAAAATCAACAAAAAATCGGCTGCCCTTTTATTACATGGCAAAAAATCTCTTTCAAACACAAGGTGCGCGAACTCAATTAATTCTCACAGCGCAGCGTTTAAAATATGCGTTCAACAAAAAAAAAAACTCTGCTCGCATTAAATTTTGCATAATATGTAAATGATCCGCATCCTTACCTGTGTCAGCTGTGACGATGCATAGTATGAAATCCGGGATGGACACACGGACTCTGGTTTTGCATACACGGACTCGGCGGTGGAAACTCCCAACGGAAGCAATGCAGTCGCGTATGGTGATGGAGATGGTGTACGTCGAAACCCTGCGCGTAGACAATAAAAAAAATGTTTTAACATTGAAGCTTTAATTTTATTTTTTTTAGAGTTTTATCTTTTTGTTTTAATGAAATGCAATAGCGACAATAAACGCGTTACACTCACATGACTTTTTGCTCTCGCTCATCGGGTACTTGTTAAGGCTGGCGATTGTGGCGTACGAGCCGCTGTTGACACTGGGTGGCCGGCCGAGCGGATCTAATCGTATGAACACGTTCTGGTGACTCCCGTATGCAGCTGTCGTAAAGCTGGTGCTATGCAAACGAGATTTAAATATTATTACATAAGGTTTATACAGGCAAAAAAACAAAATATGCACATACGAAGTTTATATACTGAAAAAAACTTGCTAACCATAGAAAACTAGACAATGTTTTGGACACGTCCCAGCTGTGTCAACTACGGTTTCTTATGTATATATAAAATATTCGTACAATTTGCGAAATATTATCTATACAATATACGAAACGGGCCGCGTAATTAATGGAGAAAGCTCGCGCAAGTGCACTCCAACCGGAAACTCATAAAACAACCAATTTTCAGTCGAAATGATAAATCATAAATTGTGCGCGACGCTCTGCTGTCGGAAAACAGAAAACGGTCCAGTGGGTTTTTGCTATGTTTATGTAGAACCCCGCATTAGACTACGTTACGGGCGTAATGAATATGCAAATTTATCGGTTTTTGTGCTTGGGCTGCGGCATATAATTCTATATATGCTTTATTTACAGTTTAAAGGATAAAAGCATAGTTAGTGGAAAACGACAAGGCGATGTAAATTGAATGGAGCTTTTTATTGTTTTGAAACAAGATTTATTGAGGTTTTATAAAAACCAAACAAACGGTAAATTAACATTTTTTAAAGAATTGTATCTCAGCTGGCCAATGAGATGTGAAAATGAAGTCCAGCAATTTTTGAAGGTCCACGGATCATTTGCTCAAAATGATTTGACTTCGCCAGGTAGATTTATACCGATGTTTTGACTTTTATACAAATTTAAACATAAAACGATTAAAATGGCTTTTAATCATATAACCGCAATGTACAGATAAACGAGATTGTAATCAGACTCATTTAACACTAAATTATTTATCTCAAACTCAAATTCGAATGCAGTTTTAACTGTATCCTGCTGTGCTAATGGGAGTCCGCATTCCCCAAACTATAAAATACAAAACACACAATCGTAACCGCTGCATTTTGAGGCAAACCATGGAAATGCCGAGTGCCCCACATAGATAAACGCCATATACGCATAATAAATAAATAAACACTACTCTATGTACATAATATACATAGATCTGATGACACGCAACATATTCTAAATAGCCAATAGCTCTATCTATCCCAACATATAATTACACATAAATTATATGTAGTGCATGTAGTTCCAGCTGTTACGCGGGCGTACTTACTGTAATGAATCCTGACGAATTTGTTTTCTGGCACGAACGTACATTGCGCTGGCTATCAGACCGACTACTAGCACCAGGCCAAGTGCACAGGCTGCAGCACCCAACAAGGCGGGACCCTGGGAAGGGGCACGAGCTGGCGACAGAGACTGCAATCGTGGTGGAGACAAACCTACATATATGCACAGAATAAAAAATGATTAACAAACAAAAAATATTAGCTTATATCATAACATACCCTTTAGACAAATTTTGTTACGTTTGAAGCTGAGCCGAGTGTCGTTGCTTCTGGAGGGTCCTTCGATGAACAGATTAATGGAGATCGGCACCTCGACGGAAACGTTGCCCGCACACGGCAAATGAACCGTGAACTTTTCTACGTTTTTGGGCACCAGTCCTTTGGCCGGTATGGTTAATTGGGGTGGCAACAGTGCACCCTGCTGGATATCGTACTCTATCGACAGCACATACGGTAACTGTTGTTGGTGTGCGTGCGTGGAAGGGTTGGAAAGAATAGGGTGGCATTAATAGGATGTACTTATACATACAGTATGTACACAAACATTAAAGCAATGTCGATGAATTATGTTAATTTGTATATATATGGATAATGCTTTGTTGGCTATGTGTACGACAATGTTGTTATAATGGCTTTAGATAATTGTGTAATAAAATGTTGATGTATTCTATACTACATTTTTATGTGTATATAAAGGGTGATTTTTTAAGAGCTTGATAACTTTTTTTTTAAAAAAACGCATAAAATTTGTAAAATCTCATCG
>JANSTU010048439.1:0-10040 GCA_027564075.1 Bolitophila hybrida | reverse complement strand
TACTGTTGGAAAATTCTTTTTCCTCATATTTGCTATACAAGTAACCCACACACATATTATATAATACTGAATAGTGTATATTGTATAGAATTATAGTCGATCAATCTGTGAAGATTGCACATACATCATCGTAATTGGCATTTATGGCGCTGTAATGGATTTTTATTGACCATTTGATGTGTTCTTAGAAAGCTACGTGCGAGACTTAGCTGCACCTCAAATATCTATAACAGAAAAAAAAATGATACCTCACCTCACTCATAGTACAACACACTCGAAATAAACATTTTATATATGATATCGATTTGTAGCAAGCCACCAAGAATATTACATATTATTCCACGGTCGGACGGTCTACTCACCCCAATGCGTTTCCTTCGTGTGCACCGCAGAGAATTGCGCCACACATCTCGACGCAGACCCATAAATTCATACGAGAACTTTTCGGGGCGCCGTACAAAAGCTCCACCATAAATTGCGAAATGATAAAACATATAAAATATTTATAATGTCCATTTGTTTCGCATAACCCATAAATTTGGTATATAAAATCAATTTGGAGGGATCATTTTTCGCCATAAAAAGGATGACCAAGATAACCGCGTGCGTGCATTTCTATATATATATATATATGTATATAATGCAGGTATAAGAACTTCTACTATGATAAATGATAAGATTGACTTGTACAATATATGGTATATAAAAAATATTTAGAAAGTCATTTTTAAGCTTAGTGTTATTGATGTACGTACGATTTGAGATTTTAATATTATGACGTCTTTATATATTTTTGTGGATAGATAAATTGTATTTTTTTTAAATTATGTTATTTATTTCCATGAGTCAACAGGGACATATCTCCAAAACCGAGTCCTAAACTGACCTTTATTTCCAAATTAATCTCAACGGATTCACATTCGAGTTAGCCTACAATTTTTGTTTTGAGAAAATTATAAATTTTGTAATATTTATGCGGTGAAATTTAGCACACCACAGTACACCAAGGAACACCGACTAATCAAAAAGTATATAATTGCTTCGGGCAGTATGTCGGTACCCATGGCTCTAGAAAACCCTAACATAAATGCAAGGACAACCGAACTGCTCACATAGCACAGTTTCTGAAATATCTGGCCCAGGCAATCTCAAGAGACATACCATAAAAGCTGGAAGGAAATAGAGGTAGGTCGGCTATTTATATTCCGATTGTGCTGAAGTATTGGAAACACCCCGTGGTTGAAGAACAGAGAAGTTAAAATGGAAAAAGTTGATCATTTGCGAAGAGTACCAAAGAAACCTTGAAAGAGCAATATGTCTCAAACCAACAGCAACAACGACCAACCCCCATAAACCAACGCCGAGTCTTCAACAAACTCCCTAAACGAACGACGAGTGTTGAGTGTTCATCCAAATATAAAGTAAAAACTGAAGCCTTCAAGATGTATGAGCCGGGAAAATTATATAGAATACCTAAGCTTAGCATCTCAGTTCAAAAAACAAGTCAGAGAAAACAAGTTAGAAGGTTCGAAAAAATTAAAAAAAATCTGCTCTTCTCTTGACAAGGACTCCACAATGACGACAATGTGGAACATGGGATACAGATATCAAGGACTTACTGGTAGGAACCCGTGTATTTCTGAAGAATGGTTACCGCACCAGACTGTAAGTTTTTTTAAGTTTAACTGTAAGGTTATCGCCATACCAAAACAAGGTAAAAATCTACAGCTAGCGTCTTCGTATCGTCCAATCTGGGCTGAGAAGTATAGCAAAAATGCATCAAAACAATTTGGCTTCCGCAAGGGACGTAGCACACAGGACTGTCTGGCATGACAATGGTTGTTATTATTTCGGAAAGCAAAACCGAGTTTGTTGTGTACACAAGAAAATACAAGGTTCCAGCTTTCTCTCTATATCTTGGTACAACGTCAATAAAGCAATCCGCCTTCTTCATTTATCACGGTGTCTGTCTCGACTCCAAACTGTCCGGACAACAGCATATCAACACTATTAGTAGACGGTGTAGCATGAGAGTCAACTTTATACGATCAATATGCAGAACCTGGTGGAGTGCTCACCCTTCCTGTATGATAAATATATAGAAAGCAACGATTCGACCTGTCATCGAGTACGGTATGGTGGCCTTTATAAATATCTCATCGAAACGAATGCTAAGATAGCAGCGAATTCAATGGCGAGCTCTTCGGATCTGTTTGGGACTGTTACGAACTACCCACTGCGGCATTCCTCCTATCGACTTACGACTACAGCCAGTGGCAAAACAGTACTTCGTAAAATCCAAACCTGGTCCTGGAGAGATTCTGCGAAATACACTGAATAGGCTGCACTCTGTTTACCCGGAAAATGCCCTAACAGCGATAACCCGCCAGTAATGGACCTCAACATAAAAATATCGAAGCGATTGCCCTGTTACGAACGAAACCATCTATTTGCGCCCAAGGTAATCTGGCACATGAGGGATAAGCTCAAGGACATGTCAAAAGCTCAGTACGCATCTGCTGCTCCTTCTATATTTAAAAACTGGAAAACCACGCAGCCACGTAACAGCATTTATATTTACAGTGATGGGTCGAAACTAGAGGAAAGAACCTGGTTTCCATATTTATTGACGAAACTAACCACAAGTCCTTTCAACTAACATCTCCGTCATATTTTGGTCCTGCAAATATGTGGGAGCAGAGTCGCGTAACAGACTGTACACAGTTGCCTCGGACAGCATGGCAGTTTTCTTACGGCGCTAGAGACCCCGACAATCGAAGCTAGGACTAAGGAGCTGCAGATTGCGTGCCGCCATATTATAAGAGAAGTGCAAGTGCATCTAATTTGAATCGCAGCACACTGTGGAATTCTGAGCAACGAGGCAGCAGACGAACTAGCCAAAGAAGCGACTATAAACGCGTCTATAGACGAAATGCATCCGGAATGGAGTATCTATCGCAGTATATGGTTGGACAAAACTTTGGCAAAAAAGGTGGAACGATGGACAATTAGCCTTGGTACACGAGATTTACAGATCACCTAAGCCGACCTTTTCTTGTAACTTTTAGTAGAATCGCTGCTAATGCGGCGGCTACGAGACGGTCGATCATATTCTGTGGATCTGCCCGACACGTAGCATTACTCGAGTGGGCATGATCCGCAAACTGCAGCAAATTGGTTTTAGGACGCCAATATCCATTCGTGACACTACAGCATCATTGCATCATTTCAACAGAATTTGGAACCACTTCTAGAAATCTATGAATTCTTACTATATGCAATAATATGTGGCGCAAACGGTCGTGGATGAAAAGTTGGTCGTGGTCGAGGCGCGGTGAAGCGGCCCAGACGGTGGCCAAGCCCGGATTGACGGCTAGGAAGGTTCTGCTGTGTGTTTGGTGGGATCGGCAGGGAATCATCCACTATAAGCTGCTTCCCTATGGCCAAACGCTCAATTCGGCCTGTACTGCCTGCAACTGGTCCGCTAGAAGGCAGCACTCATGCAGAAGAGGCCATCTTTGATCAACAGAGGCCGAATCGTCTTCCATCAGGACAACGCCAGGCCACACACATCTTTGGTTACACGCCAGAAGCTCCGGGAACAAAATGTTTGTGGTTTAAGATCTAAAACCAAATAATTTTATCTGTTGAGCTCGTCATGCAATTATGATGTTATAGCACTTACGGAAACTTGGCTGATTCCTTCCATTTCTGACAGCGAGCTATTTGACCATAAATTTACTGTGTATAGGTGTGACAGATCTGTAAAGAAAGGGGTGTAGGTGTTCTATTAGCCAAACAATCCGAGATCTGTAGTCAAAAAGTCGTCGTTCCACAGACAGAGTCGGTTGAGATTCTCTTCGTCAAGTTGTGTGTGGACAAACAAATTATTTATATTTGTTGTTTAAACATTCCAGCTGGCGCATCACACAGTGTATATATATATACACAGTGTTGATGCTCTGTCTAAGTTTTTTTTTTACTGTATTTGTTGTAGGAGAATTTAATTTGCCTTTAGTCAAATGGACGGCTGATAGCAATAACGGTAACATGTTGTTGCCTGCAGAGTTTGGAACGGGTGTTGATGCTCTTTACACTTTTGAGTCAAGATCTGTGTCAATTGAATAGCATTGTGAATTATCAGGATCAACTTTTAGATTGGGTGTTTTGTAGCAACTCTGACGATGTAACAGTTGAAAGATGCGCTAGTCCGTTGAGTAGAGTTGATGTTTATCATGTTCCGATCGAAATTAAATTCGAACTTAGCGTGAGTAATGTCACTTTTCAATGTTCTCCAGTGATGATGTTTGATTTCAAAAGGACAAATTTTGAACAATTGAACAACTTTTACCAATCATCCGATTGGCAGGAGATGTATAATTGTTCTGATGTTTGCGGTGCCGTTGATGTATTTTATGACATTCTTATTGGAGGTTTTAATCAGTACGTTCCTAAAAATTTGTGCAAACTTCGTCACGTCAATTTTGCTTGCAAGATATTATTTATTTCTGCACTTTTAAAAATTGATATCAGTAAAGGAAGAGGTCCTGACGACAAAGCCCCTATAGTGCTGCAAAAATGTGCTTTGACGCTTGCGGTTCCACTTCTCTTCATTTTTAATGACCCGTTATCAACAGGAATTTTTCCAAGCCGGTGGAATGACACCTTCCACCGGCTTGGAAAAATTCCTGTTGATAACGAGTCATTAAAAATGAAGAAAAGTGGAACCGAAAGCGTCAAAGCACATTACATTACACCAATTTTTAAATCTGGATCTAGGAGCGATGTTTCCAACTATCGTGATGGGGCGATACTCCCAACTATTGCATGTTGTTTGAACACATGGTCTGCGATGTAATAACGGAAAGAATGAGAAGAACTATACCTATCACCATCTCAGCATGGTTTGATGGCCGGATGTTCTACTTCGACGAATTTAGTTGAGTTTACGAATCATGCTATCAGTGTGATTAAGTCTGGTGCACAGTTGCGCATACTGTATACCGATATTCGTAAAGCTTTTGATAGATTGCGTCATAGCGTGAATTTGGGTATTCACTGATCTATACTTAATTGGATTCAGTCCTACCTATCTAATCGCAAGAAATACGTTCTGATTCGTGGTGAACGCTCTGAATTGTTTAATTCTGGTAACGGTGTGCCTCAAGGCAGCCTTTTCCGGAGCTCCTCTTGAGAGAGTTCAAGAAATGCGTGATCTCGGCATTATCTTTGACGTGAAATTGTATTTTACACGACACATAACCGTAGCTACTTCCAAGGCATAGTAGTAGTTTGGAATCCCAGTTACGCAGTGCATTCAAACAGAATTGAATTTAATTGAATTGTAAAAATGCAGGTATATTTTTCTTGTTTGATCTGTTATGTAATCGTATCGACGCTCCTCATTTGCTGGCTCTTTTAGATGTCAATGTCCCATTCCGAACTACTCGTTCACATGTCTTCCTACGTTTGAGGAAGCATAGAGCTAATTATGGACATATTAATACAATGTCTGAAGCTTTTAATGACATCGCTAATCAATTTGATTTTAATCTTTCCCGTGAGGCATTTTGGAAAATCACACGATCTTTAAGTTATTACTGAATTATTTATATTAGTCGTACAAGTATGTGTTCAAAGCGAACCATACAACATAAATTACAGTTTGGTTAATACAGCATGGACAGCCTAGGTCGGTTAGTGTTTAGTCAATTTGCAACACGAGCTTGGCAGATATATATATATATATATTTGTAATCCTTATTGAGTCTTGATTTTTTTAATGTTTAATCTGTATTTTTTTTTAATTTATTTATTTGTAATGTTGTAATAAAACATATTTTTCTTTAGTTTGTATAATTGTTTTTTTTTTTGTTTAAACTTTTTTTAATGATGACAATTTTATGATTATTATTGAAAATATTAATAAAGGTCAGTTGGGGTGTTGTTTCTATATTAACAAGCAGTCGGTTTACACATTTCCACATTGGTTTTTTGATCATCCTTATTGATTTCATTTTTAACATAAATATATTCTTTTGTTTTCACAAGTTTCGCTTTAGTTCGAAGATTGTTTTTAACCTTTTGCGCACTTTTAAGATCATTGTCAAATAAAGGGTCTTTTATATCACATATTATTTTCTTTGTTACAATTAAACATTTAACAGCAATATCTAACTTATCATCTAAAGTTACACGCAAAGGAAACTTGGTTTCTTTTTCTATACGACATATTGAATGGCGATACCTTAGGAGAGCGGAAATGAGATTTTTGAAGAAAGTCACCCCTTTTTAAGTGAAAGCGTTTTGACCACAAAAAGCAAAACAATATTTAGAGGACATAAACCCCTGAAGAAAGGGCGTAAAAGTTTTGTCAAAAAACGGTGAAAGTCATTTTTAAAGATGGAAGGGGGTGTTATAAGGGAATACTTCTATTGGAGCTTCTGTGCTTTAACACGACGAACACCCTATGTTTTGAGTTTTAATTTGGTCGAGGACGAAAATCTAACAACTTTGCATGCCAAAGCGCATATTTTTGAGGTATATCTATGTACAGAAATCTATATGATTGTTTCTTTTTCAAAATCGAGTATTCGCTCTGCTGTAGATTTGCCCGCATTTTTGCTCAAATGGAGGTAAATATTGCTGTGTAATCTGCTTATTAAGCAATCTTGTAGTGTTTTGGTGTTGGGACATCTGCTGTGTGTATGTTATACATCAATAATGAGCTTAACACTGAGCCTTGAGGAAGCTGGTATCGCATGTATGCTAGTCTCTTCAGGTATAGTTACTTGATCAAATTTCTTCTAATTTAATAGATAATTTGAAGGTTTTTTGCATGTGTATAACATATATAGTATTTGGTAAAATTTGAGAAATTAGTATATATATTATGTATAAATGTGTGTAATGTGATTGTTGATTTGATTATTGATATATAGTGTCATATTGTTATTTATACCTTAAGGGACTAATAATCATCATTTTATTGGGATTATGTGTCAAATGGACACACATACACACCGATGTAACTACGGCTATGGCGATAATTGTTTAGTAGAAATGGTGGATTGGAGATCGCGGACATGAAATAATATTGCACCTCATGTGCAATAACTAAACCGACAGGCGGTTCTAGGCCATATAAGGTAATTAAAATATATTACCAAATTTAAAAGTGGTAATTTTAGGTCACTACTTGTCTACTAATCTCTAATAAAAAAAAACTATGTAAATATTATTAAAATGTATTTGTGTATTTGTTTTAAATAATCTATTCTATTATTTATATTTTATGTAAAATTATTATTAGCGTTTCATAAAAATGTTATTGATTTTTGTTTATGTTTTAATTTGATGTTCTTTACAACATTTTTCGGTATAATATATATTTTACAATCAAAAATAAATATTTAATTTAAGCTAAATTATATAAATAACTAGTTTGGTTAAGTTGAAAGGCAGATAAGAAGTTCAGCACTTCAATAATAAAGAATTCAAATATAAAATAAAACATATCCGGGTATAACAAACGGAATCTAGTTTAGAATGCGTTTTGTCTCTAGTGATTTTAGGCAGTGTTTCGTGATACGTGCTTGCGTTGTTGCATGTAAAATGGAATCTATAATGTGTATTTATATTTTTTGATTTGTGTTTTAACCTTGAGATACATTCGACTATATCTCATTGGATGCAACTCGATAAGAGCTAATTTTTTTATTATAATTGATTAGAATATAATTTCATTTTATACTTTATAATTTACACAATATTATATAAATATTAAATGTGTAAATTTTATTGAATCCTAAATATGTATTTTGTTTTAAATTCATAAAAACAGAATTATAATATATCGTAAATTTAAATTTTGAACTGAACATTTATAAATTTTCATTTAATTGTACTTATTATGTCACATTATCATTTTCAATAAACATCAGAATGTCGTTATTATTATGTTCGATCTTTTCATATTGCATTAAATTAAGATTAATGCAGAATATTTAATCGTAACAACTAATTTTGTTATGAATTTAAAATCAATTTAATAAAACTATAATTTTGTGAATTTCGGATGGTTTAGTCTCAAAATATATTTTCTTAAACAAAACTTATTTTTAAATCGCATTTTGTATCTTAAATTCTATACCTCAAAAATTCTATTAATATGATATAATTGAGATGCACACCTTTTTGGTTAAAGACCTTTTGATTACTTAAATTAAGTTAATATGATTGATTTTAGTAAAATCATCACATAAATTTAAATTAACAACCTTCATCATATTACGGCATGCTTTTTGTTAAAAGTCTATAAGTAATAGTTTGTGTTATAACATAAAAAACTAATGAATGCTAACAACAATTATAAGGATATACATAAAATGTATTTAGTGTATAAATACGTGCGTCTATGTTTAAAGTGCGAGCCATGGATGGTGAAGCAAAGATTCCCTGGATCGGTCGCCGTAATCGTATGTCAATTCTTCGCCTTCCGAAATGTGTTCTTTAGCTACCAGCACAAGATGCGGTCGGTTACGATACATTATAGTTTTTGTATTTAGGTTTCCGTTTCGTGAATGATTTACAAGTCTACCGAGCTTGTCCGTCTCGACCGTAGCATCAATGCTATAGACAAAATTTAAACAAACATTATAGAACATTTGTTTACTATTTAAAATTGCTACTTACCAGTACTGAACATTCCGGTATTTGAAATAATACATATAACAGCCTGTATTCTCATCCTTTGCATACAACTGTTCACGATTCTTTGCTTCAGCCATGTTTATTAGGTCACCAATATACTCGACCACAAACTCACCCTTCTCAAACGCCCGAGAAGCCACAATGCCGCGTCCTTTATTTGGAAACTCCTTGATTGCAAGACCCTCAGACTTTTCTGTCTCAATTGCGGCTTCAATTTTAGATAACTGTTCTTCATCAACTGTTTTTTTAGGTTTTCGATTACTACGACGCACAGGAAATACATCGGTCAGTAAGGTTATTCTCTTGTTGTTAGTTGTGTTTTGCTTTGCACTCGGATCGGTAATAATTGTATTAAGGATTGTTTTTTTTGTAGTAGTTTTTTGCACAATCTTCGGGACGACAGGCAGATTTATATTAGATGGATTTTCGGCTTGGTTGACAAATATTCTAAATGTAATATAAAATTATTAAATATCATATTTTTTCTATAATTATTGAAATTACCTTCGATTTGTTTTAATTTGTTTAATTGAGTCTATGTTTAGTCCAGATAAATTTGTAGATGGACTCTTCTCTACACATGCCTGTTTAATTGGAGAGTGGCATACAATTCTATGCGGTGTTATTGGCTTGCGACGGCGACTTGGACTAAGTTCTAGAGATTTATCTGTCATAACACCGCTATCACGAGAACTACTGTCAGAGCTATAGGAAAATTCCGACTCAGAGGGCTGTATAGTTGTTGTTTTAAGGCTATTCTCGGTAGGCACAAATGAAATTATACCGCTGCTAAGCTCTGAGAAATTAATGCTTTTATTGATAACTATTGACGATGGTTGGTTAGGAGATTTATCTACATTTAAATGCAGTACTGGCTCCTGTAAAAATATGTTAGACTTAACAGTAATGCTGCTGCTGTTACTGTCTTTACTGTTGGTGCTATAGTTACAATTGTCTTCGATCAAATGTACATCATTCTCATGGCAAACAACGGTTTCGTACGAATCGCATGCATTTTCATCAATATATTCGTTGATTTGTTGTCTGGTATTTTTTTGATCAGGCGAAAAAAAATGTGTAATTGCTCTGGTTGAGCGTGTAGCTTTTAAATTAATCATAATTTTTTCACTTTTCATAATGGAAAGACTTGTGTCCACTTTACAGTCTTTTCGCTTTGGACTGGCACAGAATTTATCATCCAAATTACGGGACATTCCAACTGCTACAGCTCGTGATCTACGCCCTGAAAAATAAAGACATTGCATTGTTATGTTAAATAAATAAAAAATTAAATAAAAGGACTCGAATTGTAATTAGCTAATATGTAT
>JANSTU010048438.1:0-10040 GCA_027564075.1 Bolitophila hybrida | reverse complement strand
ATTGTCCACCATTGACGTAATACCGGGATAGAAAAAGCTAAAATCAATAATTGACTCTGTAATGTGCACTTTAGCAAGGTGACATCGTAGCACACATTCACACAGCAAATACACGTAAACACAGACGCTCTTTAAAATTGCACAACAATTGAATTTTTTCACAGCCTTATAACTGCACTCGAAATACAGACAAAAGTTTGGAACCTATTTATTATATACACGAACGAACGTAACACAACAAATGCGGCGATTTGCAATTACGATCGGACTTAATAAAAATAACAGGTAAGCATTTTAAATATATGTTTGTGCATGTGTGTGTGTCTATTTTATAGTGAATGCACAAAATATTAGCTTTCTGTGTATAGTAGTTTTCCATCAGAATATTTTTTTCTCTCAGTGCACCGTTAGCATTGGTAACAGCGGTCGCCCGGCCCATAAACTGCGTAGATTTGCGCAATATTCGAAATGCACAGCACGCATACAATCATGCAATCATAACATATTTATATCGATTATTATAAAATGAGAAAACATATGTTTTCTCGAAACGAACATACAACTCACTAGGTTAAATGTGTACGTGCGTATGAAAAAAATTGCCACAGCAACAGTTGCATGAAATTTTCTAACGCTGTGCGTTTTATACATCCTAACATGTCGTCGAAAAACGCACACATACGCACGAACTTTCTCTCTCGCTCTCTTTTTATCGCACTTGCGAAATATTTTATCGCGTCGTTCGTGTCTGACCAGCGCAACAGCTTACGCACTCTCTCGCACACGATCTATAAACGCAAAGCACACACAGAAAAGAAAAACGCTTTTCCATTTCATCGGTGCAAATTCTATTCCAGATGTTTCTCGCGTGTGAGCCACCGTTCGCGTTCGTTGTCTGTAGTCTATAGATATGCTTGAAAAAAATATAATCTATGTACGGTGGAATGCGTGCGTGAGCTTATACAAGTGCTTTTATACACGTACGTGATATGTGTTTGTGTGTGTGAGTATGTATTTTTAGTCGCCGATAGAAATAGACGCACACGCTCACGTTGCCAACGCACAGCCATCCCGAAGCAACAGTAATTCCTCTGCAGAGCCGAAATTATTGCACTAGCACATAGAACGTGACCATACATAACATGTATACATAATATAGCAATAACAATAATAACATTACATTTTTGTGTATTTGCGGTATGCAAATATAATAACTGCGGAATTCCAGTATATTTATTACATCGCATTTTCCGATTTTCCGAAGCTCGCCAAGTGCACAAGGTGAACTCACATTACAAAGTACTTGAAAATAAGGATTTCGACGTTTCGTCAATCGAAAATTGATTTTCCTTTGTGTAGACGATCACACACATACGCAAACGAACATATTATATATTATTTTGTATTTTATAATATCCGTTCTAAAATTACGGTTTTCTGAGCGCTTAACACACTCACACAATCTGTGTGCACTGGTATAAAATATATATTATGTACTTTGAGTGTATAATTAGCGACACTCAGAATAGTGGCGTCGCGCCGCATGTGATCTGGCGCAATGCCCGCATTCGGAAAAACATGCCACGAAAAAAAGAAAATTTTATCTATATAATATAATAAAATACGAGTATATATACTTATTTATTGCTTACCTTCTCATTGTAGGGATTTATCCAAGCAGATATCATATGAACGTATTTTGTAGAACTGTGGGTCAAACAATCAGAAATGATGAAGCGAGGGCGAACGGTTAATCGCACGCGCTCGTCTTGCACTTTCTTAAACTGGATCTTACGCACAAAACTCACACACGACTTCTTTATTATTATTTTTATTCTTTTTTGTTTGCTTATTTGTACACGCGAGTTGCCCTAGCTGGCTACTGCTGTACGTGATTGTTTCTTGACCGACGCGAAAAAGATAAAATAAAACGAAAGCACTCCCGAAAAATCTTGAATTATACTCACAATAACAAAAAAAATATACAGATAACGGGTGATTAGAACAAATATAGATGGAAAAAAACAACAGTTTATCACTAATTCCGGTTGGCGCACTCTCGAACTCTCACTCGCGCTTATCTTTTATAAAACTTCAAAAAACTATACAAATAAAAAAAATTAAAACAAGAACTTTTTTATTTTAGCGTTCGTATGCAAGTGTATTTGTAAATGTGTTATTTTCCAAACAGCTTTTCAATAAATTTCCAAAATTCACAATATGCTCTCGATGCTGCTTGTTAAAAAAAAATCCTATGTGAATTTTCCACAATGTTATAAGTGTGTGTAAAATATATAGTGTATGTGTATTTGAAAACTGCGTACGATACTCTGGCGCGGTGACAGAGAGCACAACGGGAACAACTGCAATATTGCAACAATGACGAATTTCTGTATTATTTTCTCTTGATTTCCGCTGTACAAGACGATCTTGCGATTCGAGACGAAACACTTCTTGTATTCTATCGATAAACTTTATAAGCAAGCACACACATAAAACACTTCATTTACTTGAAATTCGCTTAGAACGGACTGCGTATGTATTTTATACTTTTTTTATTTATATATATATATATATAAATATTTTATTTTTGTATTATGTATTAATATTTTTAATTTAAAAGAGTGTCTGCGCGGGGACCAACTACGTTTTAGCTGCGTGTTCGGCCACAATCACTGAACGACTGAATTCTGTCTATTGGTGACGGCGGTCGGAGAGCGTGCAGCGCGCAGTTTCGAGAAGCGACTATAGAGTACGTATGTGGATGTGTGCGTTTCTTTAAAGTGTATGTGTTTATATGCTAATGCAACGTATCGCAACGCGTTGGACGAACAACTATTATTATGATAGAAGGTAGTTTCTTCACAGTATTCAACGATTGCCGCGAGTTAGCGATATATAATATAAATGAGAGTGTGACGTTGTATGTTTGTTGTTTGTGTGTAGTTAAGTTTAATTCGAAGTGGTTATATTTCTAAAAGTAGTTTGTATTAAATTTCAGATAAGGACAGTAAGTCTGACTTTTCTTTAATATCAGTATTTATGAGAAAAAATTAAATATATCGTGAAATTGTTTTTTTTATCTTAAATTTAGTATTAGGTTCACGTGAAAAAAAACGATTGAACAGTCCTGAAGGAGAAAAATCAATCAATCAATCATACGACATCAATCACATAACAAAAACATTTTATTTGAATTGAATTAAAAGAAAAATTATTGTTGACACGTTGAACTAGAGACGCTTATTACTTGGTCGTTCGGGGATGGCAAGCTGTGGTGGGCTGCATTAAAGCCAAATATTCTGCAAATGCCTATTTCTTCCGTCATCTCCAGATTTCAGTCAGGCTTTTCCACGAATATTTAATGACACACTATAATCGTCAATGGATATTGATTATACTCAATTACCAAATACAACAAAAGTCAGACGAACAACCAAACATGTACAAACGTGCATGTTTGATTAATCTGCTAAATACCGACAATCTAAAAACTTCATAGCGAGATTCCTTCTAAAAGCTAGTCGACTTAGGATCAGAACGCTGACCAACCATCTTACAGGTCATGGTCTCAACAAATATCTACACATTATTGGAGTCATGAACTCACCGCTCTGTAGAGCATGTGAAATAGAAGAGACGGTGGAAAATGTTTATATGTGAATGCCCAAACCCATTGTCAATGGATATTGACTAGCTGAAGAGATGTATAGATAGATAGATAGAACAATTTGAACAAGTGCTCAATAACTAGTTGGTGTCTGACACACCCGCACCAGCTCCTCCACACAGCTGCTGCCAGCCTAGCCTCCGACAAAGCAGCTGGAACAGACAATATCCCAATAGAACTCGTCGAAGCGGACCAGTCACTTTCAATGGAGATCCTAGTACAGGCTTGAAAGTCAGGAATAATTGTTAAGCTGCGATAACTGGAGGGGTATATGTCTACTGACCGTGGTCTACAAGACCCTGGCAAAGGTTATCTTAGCGAAGGTACAGTTCCATATCGAAATAACCCTGCGGCGTTAACAGGCAGTGTTCCGAACAGGGTATTCGTGCATCGACCACATAAATACCCTACGGATCGTTATGTTGCGTCTTATATAATGGCCAGCTCTCAGACAGCATCGTCGTGAACAGTAGAGTGCTTGAATACGTGTCTTGAATACGCTGACGATGCTTGCTTTTATGCACATCCTCATGTTGGAAGCATGTTAAGGCTTTAGAAATAAATAATTTCATTCTCCGTATAATTAGTAGAGTTTTACATCCTATTTTCTCATATATATTTTTTAAATAATCTTAATTATATGAACTAACTGTCTTTACCTAGTACAACCAGGCGACGCTATATGATCTTACCATTTGAAATGCTTATCCTTGTTTAGGTAATAAAGTTTGAATTACATGTTTGAACACGGGGCAGGCATCGAAGAATAATACATCAAATTTCTACGATTTTATCATAAGAAAAGCTTTAAACGCAAAACTTCTTTTTTCAACATGACCGGAAACATGACTTCATTTAAAAAAATTATCTTTCAAACAAGATTATCTAGACGATTTTTGTTTTATATTTCATTTATATAAAAAAAATATTGCAACTGTTTTTTTTTTAAATGTAAAAAAATAATGTGGTTTCGGAGTCACAATTAGAAGGGTAACTTTTCCAGTCAACTACCTTCTCAGTCATCAATTTGTTTTCGATAGCAAAAAAATATATAAATAATAATAATATAAACACATCGATGTATATGCAATAACGAGCCCTTAACATAATTTTAATTTGTTTCGTTGTTTTCCCGGAAAATATCTTTAAATTAGGTTAGTTTTCGTCGATCTAGAGTGGTTTCACCCTTAAAGTATTATATAATTATAATTATAATTAAACGAATTCAGATTATTAAGTGTCATATTTTATATTGAAACTAAAAAGTTAATTTTACTCGTATATCCTAAATATTAATGAATATAAATATATATTAATTATTTTATTGTCCTGTAAAAACTATTCGTTTGAACTTTAATGTTCAATATTAAATTATGGTCTGAAATAGAATAAAGCAACCAGGGTTAAGCATCCTATTTACTAAAAAGTGGTAAAACCCTAACTCCAAAAATAAATAAATAAAAATATATGAAGCCTACGGTCGCGCCCCATCTTTGAAGGAAAAAATAAATTAATGGAAATAAAATTTAAAGATTTTATGAAACTCAAATAACTGTCAGTATTGTTTCATATTTGTATATGTTAATTATTTTGCATCCACCCTAGCCCCAATACTATTCCGGTGCAATAAAGGCGTTCCCATGTGTGCACCAATTCCTTAACTTTAATGTTGACCTTCAGAAATTATCTACCCCAAAATAAAATGATTTTAAGATATATTTCATAATCAATGTCAATATTCAATGCGTGTATTTTTACGCGATATATATTTAAGCAAAATAGTATCGAGCATATGGTTTATCTATATCTGCAGGTGCGCACAGAAAGATAAATGACGCGCAGTGATAACGGCAACTGTGCACCCATACAATTGCAAAAACGTGCCGAAAAAATGTGTTATCAATTTGTTGATCCGATAAGATGCGTTCGTGGATGGTTAAAATGTGTATTTTAAATTTAAATCATAAACTCTTTTATGCAATTTCCAAAACTAATTATTCCGAAGATTCTTGAAATTACTTTTGTTAACACTTTCTCCAATTTCAAGAAAGTTTTTTTAGCAATTAAAAGAAAATTTCGTTACTCGAGAAATGTGCTTGAAAATAATACAAAAATATAATGAATTCTTCGAATTATTGCGACTATTATATGCGTTAGGTATTAGGTATAACAAAAATAACAATCTCTAGTCTACAAATGCTTTTATATTCGCATTAAGAAAATCTTAGAACAAAATGATAGCATTTAGTTGTATGGCGAAAATAGCAAATATGTTAAACTTTTATCAATCTCTTAAAGAAGTGTAATGAAGTAAATGTCTAAAAGCCACAGTAAATAGTTGCCAATTAATTGAATTAAAGGCTTTTTAAAAGTGTTTAACGCGGTTCAATAGTTGAATTCAAAATTCACATTATCTCTAAAATGCTAAGCTATATGCTAAATATTGTACAAAGTTATTGTTTGCTACAAATACGACGCTTATATATTTTATTTAACAAAAAAGTTTGATTTGTGCACCGTTAATCAGTGTTTTTTTTGAAAGCGTTATGCGTTAGTTCACCTCTGCAAGACTGTTAACACACCACTTTGCAAAACAGATGTTTTTAAAATTAAATGAAGGCGCCTTTTGTACGCAGACAACGAATGATTGATTAGATAGGTAGATACTACCATGAAAGTGTATAAATGTAATTTTTTTTTTGTTGTAAAATATTTCCCACAACCATTTTTAACCAGAACGTGGTTTTCTTTTTTCTTTTTTAAATTTCATTATAGTATTGTTTGTTTGGTATGGTTTAATAAAAGAAGCAATATCTATATATCGTAAACACATATTCCTGCTCATCTACAGAAAAAACTTTGCTTTTTGCAATAAAACATTGAAACAACTTCATCTTCATCCTTACTTTCATTCTTCATCTTCATTCTTCATCTTCATTCTTCATCTTCATTCTTCATCTTCATTCTTCATCTTCATTCTTCATCTTCATTTTTCATCTCTAAAGTTTACCGTGAATCTGTGTGATTCGACACAATTAATTTGGCCTAATTCTCATCTCCATATACGATGACATTTTTTTGTTAAATTGTTGATTTGTGTTCTGTGAATTGGATGTCTGTGATGCTGCCATACCCGCCTCAGGATATGGAGGACTGGACTTCATTGGGACTTCAGCGAGTTAGTCCACTTCGCCGTGTGATTATTTTGTTCGAGACATCCATCAATAATTATGTTGTGGTCAGCCCATACGGTGAAGGGGTCATGTAGTTGACAATATCCAGAATTTAAGAATTGACTAGAGGATAAATCGCAAGCAAGACTAATGCAAAAGTCTCTCTCTCTCACTCTCCAAAGTCAATATAATTTACTTGGTACAGTTAACCGAGGTGACTACTTTTCACTTCGTAGATTTATAAATTTCAATGGCAGATGTGGATTCTAAATTCTGGATTCAGTTAGTACTGTACTTCTTTTTTTACTGTGATGGCGAAACCTCCTTCTCTACACAGGACAAACATCTTTTACTCGTCCTATAGCAGACTTTGCTTTGGTGGTCTGTCTGCCTTTATCAGAACCATATCCACGTCCTTTCGTGTTTCGCAAAATTATTGAACCTGCAAAATTCACTTCCGAGTGTATGGAACGATTAGGTGTTATCCTGGCTGATGGTAAATTATCTCTTTTTCAGAGATTCTGAGAGGGTGTTTTAAGAGCTAAAAACGTATAGACTCTTCTTGAATTTGTTTGAACAAGTATTGAAATTAAACAGGGGATACATCCAAAGAAAATAAATCTGGATGACCTGTCAATATTATGGGAACAAATCCCTGATATTCACTTAGATATCGAAGTCCATACAACAGTGACTATTTACACTCGGAGTTTCAGAAGCAAACTTAACTCTTAAATATAATTAGAACATTGGTTTACGGCTACAAAAAGGATATTAAAACTAGCCAAACGAGAACTATTGAGATGGCAGAGGAGATTTAAAAAACGTTAAGAGACGACAAGTTTAAGTTAGCTCATAATGTAAAATTTCTGAGCTTGCGACATTATACATTGTTTTTTACGTATTTTCATGAATTGGACATTTGAATAGAATAATTTAAGGATGTAAATTGATACTAAAGCAAGTTGTGTAAGAGAAGCAACTGTACGTTGATTCAATGTTATATAAAAGTAACTTTTATAAAGAGTTTGACAGCATGTCCAAAGAAAGTCTGATAGACAAGAAAAGGTGCATTTGTATTTAATATATAAACAACATAAAGATGGACGAATGTCTAATAAACAGCAAGAATACAAAAGATGAACAAAATACAATATTTGTATTCAACGTGAATATCACAAATAAAGCCAATAACAATATTACCAACGATTATGTTCCAAGATTTATGGACATCAGGCATTTCTTCCCACTAAAAAAAATAAAATTCCTCAAAATATTAATAAAAAATGGGAACACGGACTGACGGATTCTGCGATGCTTTAGAAAAAGCATACGCATAAGTAATATATACAAAAGTTGTGGAATATGATGGCAGAGCTGTAAGCCGGCCGGACAGCCGCCAAAAAAGGCTATTTAATAGACTTAGCAAAACAAAATTTAAAAAAGAGGCCGGCTTGAATCGGTGCTAATAATAACACGTATGAAATCATACATTTATACTTCAACTTCAACTTTTAAAGGATATAATTTAATTTTTAATTTTTATTAAAACTTTTTTTTTTAAGCTTCCGAACAAAAATAGAGGTCCACCTGCCTTATCTTCGGCTGTTTGTTTGTTTTGTCAGTTTTAGGAAAAAAGTGTAACACAACTATGGTGCCTTATATTATTATTATTTTGTTTGATAATCCCATGATGATCAACTTTTGTAATTAAAAATAGTATAGTTATTTAGAAAAAAATGGTAAAATATGCCAATTTTCCGCATTTACAATAGAAATTATAAACAGTTTCAGAGAAAAACAAACAACTCCTCTCAATCCAAAATGGCGGCCAACAACTGAATTTAATTTGTAAAATGTTGATACTATTAGCATCTCTGAGGATTGGAGCGTGTTGGATGTGAAAAGCTGCCGGGGACGTAACATAGTCTCTGGTCATTATTTAGTTAAAATTAAGTTCAGAGCAGAACAGCTTCGAGTTGATGGTAAGCGAAGATGTGAGGCAACAATTCGTCGACAAGCTAAGGCAGTACAAAAGTTCTTTGATGGAGGGTTCGTCGGGTCGGAAATGAGTGGTTTGATGGCAAGTTTATAGTGGCGCTGGAGGTTAAAAACCAAGCACGGCTTAAAACCTTGCAGCGGGCTTCACGTGCCAACCATGAGACTATAAGACGAAAAGGTCAATTTAGCAAAAACTGTTTCGACGAAAGAAGATGGAACAGGAGAGTAAACTTTTCGCGGAAATTGATCTGTTGAATACTAGAAACGACACACGACATCTTTACAAAAATGTAAAGAATGTTAAGACCGGGTGCAATCAACAACCCTTTATGTGTAGAGACACTGATGGTGTAGTTTTGGCAGACGAAGAAAGGTGCATCCCTTGATGGGCGGAGTACTTTAAGAATCTCCTTAATGTTGGTTTCCACAAAACCCATGAAAACAATAGCTCTTTTACAATGCACTCTGCACATCGCTGATCCATCACTACAAGAAGTTAAGGATGTTATTCTCAGGCTCAAGAATAATAAATCGTCGAGGTCTGACAACATGCCCGGAGAACTCCTTAAATATGGTAATGTAGCAGTATGGTTGTCGTTAAAAGAGCTTATTGTGCAGATTTGGAGAAGTGAGGAGCTGCCTGCACAATAAAGGAGATAAAATGGATTTGTGACCGATCAACAACAAATCAGCTTTTTTAACATAAGGCAGATTCTAGAAAAAGAGCGGGAGGGCTACGTTACCACTCATCATTTATTTGTTGATTTCAAGGCGGCATATGATAGCCTGAGATAAGTTGTGGATGATTATGGAGAAATTTGGGTTTCCCATGAAACTTGAACTTGACTTCAAAAGGGCAAATTTTGATTCGTTAAACAGTCACATTCTGTCCACCGATTGGGCCAGTTTGTTAGAATCTTGTTCCGAAGCTAGAGATGCGGTTGAATTATTTTACGTTATAATATCTTGTCCCGAAAAAACCGTGCGACACACCACGCGTCCTGTATTATTCGATCGATAGCTTCTCAAGCTCAAAAACTTGAAGACGAAAGCATGGAACAGGTACAAACGGACAAATAGTGCAGCTGACCATTCAAATTATGCTAGTCTGAGATCTAAATTCGCATCGTCACAAAATAGGCTTTACAAAGAGTACCTCAGGAAAACTCAGAGCGACCTGACAAGTGATCCTTCTA
>JANSTU010048437.1:0-10041 GCA_027564075.1 Bolitophila hybrida | reverse complement strand
GCTAAAATTAGAGCACGTCACCCACCATCTTCACCGACACTCAATTCGGCCTCGGTATACTGCAAGCCCTTCTGCAGTACAGTAAGAAGAGCAGTTGGCGGTACAAGGGCTCCATTTATATTACTTTGTGAAATGTGCAACTCGATTCCGAACGTATATGCCGATTGATGGAAACATAAATTATAATAAAACAGATTACAAATTTAAATTTCGTGACAACACAAAATCCTATTTTACAAGATTCCTGATAACGGTACACAAGAAAGTTGACTTCATCGCTTGAAAAACTCATATTGGCTGCTGGATTTTGTTATAGATCGCTTAGCATGAAGCTAAGCTGTAAGTTTTATGTTCGTTTTGTGGTTCAGGCATAGATTAGGGTACGCTTTTAGGACACGGACGCCGTCAAGTCGATGTAGTCAATTTAAAAATTCACAATAGTTTAACTATCATTTATTAAATCAACAATTCAAAATAACTGATGAGTGTGTTTAATGGTGGGTTGCGTTCGCTCAAAATAGGCATCAGTTTCGGCCAAATGTCCTTCTCTGGAGCATCTTTTTGAGATCTACAAAAAGCCAATAGTCGCTGGGGGCCAGATCTAGAGAATACGCATGGTGGGGAGCAGTTCGAAACTCAACTCGTATAGTTTTACCATCGTTGCCATCGACTTTTGAGACGGTGCGTTGTCTGTGTGAAAGAGCACTTTTTTTCTTGGCCATATGATGTCCTTTTTTGTGATTTCGATCTTCAAACGGCTTAACCCTCCGATGATATATATACACTTATACATACATATAAATTGAACCAGGCAATGCTGGTCCTGTTTTAGAGGCTAAATATTACTGTATGTGTGTGTGTTTGAACTTGTGATAAAAAGTCTTTTTGTTATTATTTGGTGGTATCACTGTCAGGTGTATATATGTATATATAAATAAACTCAGGTGAAAATTATCGACATTTCGGGCACACAGGGTCTTCGCATATGTCACAACGGAATCGAGTCCAACATTTCAGGTGGGATGAAAGCCTTATTCTTGCGCACAGTGCCGACGTATGCGAGCTTTTTGGTGATCAAAATATCGGCCAACGAAATTGTTGGAATAAAATTATCCGACCGGAATTGGCATAACAATTATGAGTTATTAGGACACATGTGTCTCCAATTCGCGTCTACACAGGACCTTCTTCATATTCACTTTAGCGCAAATCAACCTCCACTTCGACCTCTGGTTCATCAGAAGGCACATCCTCATCCAGCACATAGTCAGCTTCGGCCTCAAATGGATCATTAACTCGCTTTCGCTTTCACTCAAATATTGTTGGATTTGTGTGCGCTCGGCTTCCGTCATTATGCCGGCATGTGTTTTACGGTTTACGATATGCCAAAGCATATCTTTCAGCCATTTCACTTGAAAATAAACCAAAACAACACAAATTATTATAAACGGTTTGAAAACACTTGAACAAAACGCAAATATAAACCAAAAGATATTTACCATCAATTTTTGTCCAAATAATATAAAAAAATATTATCCACAAGAATTGTAGGGTCTGCCCTCTTGGCATTTTAGATTATTTGAAATAGATTTTGAATATTTAGATATAATTTAATTAATAAACTACTTCTTGTCGATGAATGAACAGAGACTGATTTTATTGTGCATCGATATTTATAGGCCAAGCTCAAGTATACTATATAGTAATACAACAAAATACTAAATTTCGTTTGTTTCGACCATGTACTATTTTAATCACGGAACCAACTTTAAAATTAAAAATACTAATAATTTACACCACATTGACATTGAGGAATTCATGTAATCGTTTCGCTCTAGCTAGTATGAAAAAAAAGACGCAATTTGAAAAATCGATATGGTCTGACCAGACCATGTACTGCATCGGAGTGTTAACAACGCTATGTAATATTCACAACCATTTCAAGGTATTCGATGAATATTATTCCTCGGGCAATCCAAATACTGTGGCCATAACTAGCCAGCGTGTACTTTTGGACGCTTTGGTCGACTTTCACCGGACTGTCGACTTTACACTGAACCATTTTTTGCATATATGGCGTTTTTTGTAACTAATTTTTTGATAAATTACAATTTTATAATAAAATCTATTATTATTTTATTATTTTTGTGATTAGCTGAGAATTAAGAGGTAAAGTAATAGAATAATAATGAATTTCATTATTTTTTACGCTCGGTGTACTCAGGAATGAAATATTTTGGAACCAGGTTCCGTCCATTGTTATATAACGACGCAGACAATCGTTCGGATTGCGCTTAAAAATGGCCAAACAGCTCTCCGAATTATCGACACGGTTTTGTTTTTGGTCCAGTGTCAACAAATGCGGCGTTTATTTTGAGCACAGCTTTCTCATGCCCAAATGATCATGAAAAATTAACATTACCTTATAATATCTTTAGGATGTCAGCTATCTCCTGGAATTTTAGTTTTCGGTCGGACAAAGTCATTTTGTAGATTTTTTGTTATATTTTCCAGATCAGTTTTATTAACACACGAAATTCTTTTTTTCCATCGTAAACAAAAATACTAAAGTTGATCTACTACGACGTCTATAACCTGAGCACATGTTGTTGGATTGTTATGCAATTATGATACATATCGTTTGAAAGATGGAACTTTTAAATGATTTCGGCGACGCCATCTACATGAGCATTCGCCAATTAAGCTTATACTCGTATGTAGTGCCATCTTCAGAATGACGTAATAAATAAATTATATATAATAACAAAACTCAGACACGAGTAATAAAGGCAGTATATATTATATTGAGTCGGATCCCTTAGTGCACTTTAGCACTTTATTTAGTGTTAGTTTTGTTGATTAGTGTTTGTTATGTGTTGTATAAAGAAAAAGCAAGTTCATATAATAAAAAAAAAACAGAAATAATGTCCATACATTTTATAAGAACTTAAATAATTTATTTATTTTGTTATAATAATTTATCAAAAAACATGCAAGACATCCATCTGGTATTCCACGTCAAACTCGGGGTCGAAATCGAAATCAAGAAATGTTGGCGAAAGTCCAACGCTGTCGATCCTAATTTCATCCCTATAACTATACTAACAAAAAATTCCAACATAAGGTCAGGTTTGTCTTATATTTCTGAAGGGTATTCGAATTGAATTCATCTTATTTTATACGAGTATTATAGTTAAATTACATGATTGATTGATACCACAAAATCTTCTTTTACCTTCTCTTACTTTAAATGTCTATTTTCTAATATAATATGTTATCAAACTTTCACGGCTCGTTCTTGTAAAAGTTTTAAACAAACAAACTTATTACAAACGTATTTTACGACAAAATGGTCATAGGCAGTTTCTCGCAAAATATGAGCTTTTTTTAAATGATCTTTGAAATACAAGAAATTGCACGAATATGACTCATTTTTTAACAAGTACATTTGAAGAAATAACTATTAGTGAATATATAACTCGCATAGCAGACCGATATTCCAAGAGTTTTTTTAATTCATCTGAACGATCAAAAAGAAGGAAATTAGTTGAAATTGGTGTGGGTATAGAATTGGAAGTGTCTTCAAGGGTGCTGATCTATATCTAGTATAAGGGTGAACATTTTAAAAGCCGAGTGAAGTGAAGAAGCGCATGCTTTGCTTTTGGATTTAGTTTTAACAGTAAACAAATACAAACTAGTCAGAAAAAAGTCTTAAATCTGAATTTTGCACTGGGCGCCAAAATAGAAAAAAAATGGTTAGAGTTTTACTTTTCTTATGTACTTTGGCCGGTTAAACTCACTCGAAAAAGTCAAGTTTCACATCACTTCGGAAAATAATACAAAATCGAAGTTTTGAAATTGAAGATTTAGAATAGGTGAATGGTGATCAATGAATCGGTAGATTTACAATATTATATAATAGCTTTAAAATAAAAAAATTAAAATTTTGTAATTTTTTTTTTTTTTATTTAAAACAACTAAATAAAAATGTACAACTTTTAAACTAGTAAAGAGGCCGATCATTGAAAATGCCCGTCTTTGATTTTGTGTTTGTTTAATATTTTTTGTTACGTCACATGACTAAAACAAAATTACACGAAGTTTGCCGAAATTTTACCGCTTTACCGAAGTCATGGTCCTTTTCGTTAAACATTTTTCATCGGTATCCTCCGCTAAATCGTTTTAAATGATAAAATAATAAATACAATTATTAATAAAAACCGTTTTTCTGATAAAAAAAGTAAATATTTGCGATGTTTTTAGCACATACTAGGTGCTTTGGTGACAATTTGGTGTCTAACAATTTGTTGTTTATCTCCACCAAGATGTAAGGATTTAAAACAGATGCTTTTTTCCCACATTTACTTAGTATATTTCTTTCATTAGTACATCAATGTGAATATATCTGCGTACTTGTACAATCCATACAATTAAATATTTATACCGGCACTGAACTGATTAATGTTATTATGGTTTTGTCCTAAAATGTTGGCCTGACCTACGTTCATTTTAAACCTCACCGCTTTGACATGAGCGAATATTATCATTATGCGCAGCTCAATTGTTTTCATAGAATGTTTATGAAATCGAATACCGCATCACGTTTACCGCATAGGTAGCCGAATATAATTCGAGAGGTATCAGTATAATTTTATGCGATATTGATTGTGTCTGGTCAGTGGTTTCAGAATACAGAGGACAGATGTAGTGGTACACACATATTATGAATATATAGATGTATCAAAAATATGAGTACACATCCGTAATATATTGTTGATGCGGCTTCTGTTTGTGTGGTCAAATGTAATCTGCATAAATATTGACGGTTGACAAACCGTATTCACATTGCATTGCAATACAATTACAGTGTTACCTACTTTAGCCACAAGCTACACGTATGCTGGTGTATACATTATGTATTAGAGCAACTATCTGGATTAGATGCATGATATAGTACAGTATAATTATAGTGTACATATTGTTTTGAGCATATGATATTGTTTCTATTCAAATTACGATGTTACATAAAATCGATGTATATATTTTATTTATACATTTAGGCCTATAAAGGATATAGGGCACCAGATAAGAATTAAAAGCGTTTTGAGGCCACCACCAACCACATCCTGTAATCCCTTGTGGGACATAGAGCCAGAGTGCGATGTCGCACATTACGGGTTCACACGACTGGTCAGGTCATCAGGGCTAATGTGTTCCTATTCCTATTGGAGTTACTGTGCTCTAACACTAACAACACATCCCCGATGGTTAGGAGTCCTAATATGATGTTTTCTGAGTTTAAGTTGAATTCGATGTTTCTGTAATCATACATCAAAATGTCCGCCGAAACACGCCAATCTAGCTAGGGTGAGATCAATGACAAGTTTCCTTACTTTTGTTACGAAAGTAAGTTCGTTCCCTACGTTTAGAACCACTAGGTTGATTCTTGATAAATATTCTAGAAGTTCCTTACCTCTAAAGTTTGTATTGCTGCTGCCTCAGCAGATATTGTGAGCATTTGCATCTACTGATACAATAAATTGCAATTTAGACTGCTCATTTTTTTTTTTTTAATAAAGTCAACAAAAAAACCCCTACTGTCCGTTTATTTATTAATGTTAATAAAAAATGCTCATCACTAAGTGAGGATGAAGTCGTTCCAACAATGTTGGACATCAAATAGTGACTGCATACATCGTTTACATGTTTACAATATACTAGTTTACAAAATACATATAGTGTCATCAGATTGTTTTTGGCAACCACGTCCGTTCTTACCTTGTTTTGGGTGAGAGCGAAAAATATTGAGAAGCCAGGGATTTTGAGGACCAGGATCCATTCCACCGCCACGGCTCTTGGATAAGAGCCATTTCTATCTGGCCACTGGCCATCACAGCTCTTATGTTACTCATCAAATGTTGGGGAAAATTGGCTTACCACATTCTGCGATGACGATATCTGACCCCATCGGTTTTACCTGTTCTGCGCTTAGGGGCCCTTTTCCAACATCCTCATATATAATGGCTAATGGCGATACTTAGTTCACCCTTCAGGACATCACTGTATCTTTTCTTTGTGATCTGGTCATTTCGCAGCCGTGAAAGCCTTAGCAGCTTGCATGTCTACTGTGGCACTATTTGGCGGCTGTAAATTTGCTGCAGATCCTGCCTCACACACACGTTAGAGACTGGTTTATTAAGACTTCCAGCCATGCAGGTGCACCACTCTCTGGGATCAGTATGTATAACACATTTGAGTAAGTCTTTTGAGTTGGTCCGCGATCCAACCTTATGGTTGAAAACCTGTTGCTGCAACGATAAAGTGGACGCTAATTCGTCGTTCATAGCTGCGATCCATTCCGATGACTTTTCACTTCGCATAGCTTGTACATATGAAAGAGGCTCGATGAGTTCTGCTGCATATAATACTGCAGCCGTATCTACGAAAGAATCTTCTTCCACGTAATTTGGCGAGAGTATTAGTGTTCTATCACGAATAATTCTTCCGTTACTTAGTACTGATGCGTTCGAATCCACTGCCTCCTCGAAGACATCTCGCTCGTCCTCCAACGACGAAGTAATGTTCCCTGATTCACTTGATGTTGGCAATTGTTGCGAACGATTCACATCATCAGCAGTTACTTTTTTCGATAAATCATTAGATTCAATAATGCCGAACTTTTGAATATCTGAATCTGGCTTAACAATGATTGAATTGGAGTTATCAGAGTTTTTCTTGACAATTACGTTACACGCGATTACAACTTTATTAGTTTTCTTATAATATAACATACGTGATAAATTTTTGTATTCAACGACGAGTCGTGTTGACTACCTCAGCCCACAGCATATTTGGCAAAGTCTTTCTTTGGTCACATAGTCCTGGCTGATTCCACAAGAAAACGCATTTCCCTCTCAGCTGACCCATTTTGTTCAGGTGTGAATGAAACCGTCCGCTGATGTCGAATGCCTCATTCCGTTAAAATTTCTATTACGTCTGTATTCGCATTCAAAACAAAACACTTTGCAAATATTGCTTCATATACCGTTTTACATCTATTTTTTCTTTTATAAAGAATACCTGCAGATAATGCATGTCTTTAAACATTACAAAATATCGTGCACCGTTTAACGAATTTTCTGGACTTTGGAAATAGCTAAAACTTTGAGGAAGCATCATCAAGATTTTCGAAATAAACATTATATTTAATATATCGTCTCCTTGATCTCGTGCAATATCTTCAAGCTTGGATATATATCCAACAATGTTGTCCTTTGGATCTATGGTTGCACTGAAAAAGTGTTGTAGCAATATATATATATATATATATATTTGTGTGTCTGACTTTTGCTCATAAACACTTATAAGCTTATTCCACATGAAACCGCCGTCTCATAGCGCATTATAAACTACAACGGTTGTTGGTCAATAATCCGTTGTGCTTTACCGTCAGCGCGCTTCCATGTTGTCATCAATAGGTCTATGGCTTCTACATCCTTTCCTTTTTGTACTTTTATTGGTAACCACATCGTACACTTGGACTGCATTCAGCATCACCCTGACTTGGAACTTCCATCTCGACCATTGTAAAGCCGTCTGCAACATCTCAATTTGGGTATCGTCCATTTTTTTTTTAAATTAGTCCGCGTGTGTTATCACTGCAAGACACCGAGATTGACTGAATGTAACTGTACGCACAAAAATAATTTTGTCCGCGTCCACTGTTACACGATGCTCCTCTTATACAGCACTTTTAAACTCAGGTTTAAAAAAAATAATCAACAAATGTTACTCCGATTACTTAGGTACTAACTGGTCCCATAACCTGTTGAGGTTTGCAGTTTAAACTAACGGAGTAACCGAGTGAAATAAAAAGAGAAATACACACATCAAACATATCAGTCATATAAGCAGTCGTAAAGTCGCTTATATCACTCTAGAACATCCATTATATTATTATCTCTACACGACCTAATACTTAGTCGTATTAAAGTCGTTATAATTAGTCTTCAAGACCCCTATCCAACCATTTTGGGTCGTATAAGGGGTCGTAAAGTCGACTTTACGGTTAAGTTATAAATTAGGCCGTGCCGAAGTCTTCACGACACTTATACAACTAAAAATGTTAGCTGGGACTCTCTTCGCGTCATCAATATATCAAAGAAAGTTTTCGAGCTCGTGCAAAGAAAAATACATTTCCATCGACCAACTGACAGCCATTACAGGAAATCCAGTAACACATCCACCGATTAATCCAAACCTACACCCTGTGCCACACAAAACCACCGAAGAAGATCAAGTCAAATATTAAGTCTTAAGTGGACAACCAAGGATTTTATTTCTGAAATTGCTCGGCCATCATATAAGTGGTGTTTTAGCTAAATATTTTACCTAAATTATTAAATTATTTTTCTATTATTTTATAGTAAATTATATACGTTTATATACGTTTACATTTTGTCATGCAGATATTCAATAAAAGCACGAATATACTTTTCATATACACACATATGTCACATTTTTTTTTAACGAAGCTTAAAATATGAGCATTTCCCTAAATGGCACCCAATTTACATGTCCGTTATGTGCTGTTAAATTTCCAAAATAAAATAATTACGTTATATAAACATTTTTCGTTTAAAATGTAATACCGAAAACATTTTCACATATGATATATATATTTTTAATTTGTAATGCTAATTGGAAATCTGCATCGATTTTCTGGCTCTGCAATATTTACACATAGAGAGCTTTGTTTTGATAGGATGGAAACAAACTAAAGCTCGTGCAAAAAATAAATATAATGAGTTGCTACAGTAAAAATATTCTGAATATTTAAAATCATTTCTTCGTGGAATGGAGTTTTTAGTGTAGTTTTTTCCCTACCAGAACGCTTATTTTTTCGCTTCCATTATTCAGAACCTGTTGGTTTTAAGCTCGATTTCATTCACAGCACGTACATTATGTTCATATATATATACGATTGTCGACGATAAATATATATTCGCTAAATAAAGCACACCCACACTTATCGCATACACGCAAGTCCCATTGGTATCCCACTTGTATGGCAAAAACAAACAGACCACCACCATCCGTACCATTTCAGCGCAATTATATAAAAGTTATTTACTTGGAATTTTCATTAGTACGCGTCGAGCACACACACACACATATTCTGTATTATTTGTTTTTCTTATTTCATTTCTTTTAACTGTGTTTACGTGTTCACTGAATTTAATAATTTTGTTTACTAGTTGAAAGATATATTTATATACAGTATATTAATTAAAGCTTGTTTATGATTTTCATTAGAGATATAATATATTAATATTAACGATTTTTTTTTCTGGATAGACATTTCTCAAGAAAGCATTATATGCCTAGCCTCTAGCCAATTGAGGCAATTTTTCTTATTTTCAATAATCACCACATACGTGTAATATTCACGACATTATCATGAAAGTCGTCGTCGCCTGTATATTGATTGTATTCGGCCACAATATTTGACATCGTTTCGATGAACGGTACTTTTGCGAAATATCAAGATTTAATTTTGATTTGTTCCCGTCACGACATTTCGCTGAAAATTCAGTATAACCAAATTTATTATTTATTATAAATATGTATATACAAAACAATTAGATCTGCATGACCTACCTTTTCAAAATTGTTTTTAAAACATCAAAGTGGTCGTTGTCTGGTTTTATCCAACATTGCCATTATATCCGCCCATAGTTAAACTTTAACTGCGATAAGTTAGTTATTGCCATTAACTATTAACTATGTTAGAGAGGAAAAACGAAATTACATTTAATTCACATTGTTGTCATCCAACTAAAGGTTTCATAATATTTTCGGGATTTATTAGATTTAATGGTGGAAGGTGATTACTCCCATAAGATAATAAGTTTAAATTTTATTTGCCATAAGGAGTTGTATATAAATTACCTTTTATTTAAAATAATATAAAAAGAATAGGCTTCAATAATCAATTATATTAAACCAAAAATAAAAAAAAAGATTTCCTGAGAAATAGCA
>JANSTU010048436.1:0-10041 GCA_027564075.1 Bolitophila hybrida | reverse complement strand
ATATATTCGGTACATAGGTCACGATTTGGTGATTCGTAAATAAAATATTTTTTTGAAATCACGCTTAGGGAAAACAACAATCGGGAATGGCGGGTAGTAGGTCGTGGAAAAGTACAATATGATATTTTGTTTGATGAGCAAGAAGCTAACTCGCTATTTTTTTAATCTTTTTTGTAAATTCTGAACGATTTAGTATTCAAGTCAGAATGATAAAGAGAGTGTCAAACTTTTGACGATTTTGACAAAAAGTCTAATCGTAGCATTAGTTTTGAAAACTCACTGAGAAGAATCGAATACTTTCGAGAGTATAGGAATGCAAAGTTCTTATGTTTCATTATAATATTCTATTCAATTATTCATGCTTACCTCCTATTTCTAGTTCACGCACTAACCAATCTAGATTATTAAATGTGGTGTTATATATATATATTTATTCATTAAAGCTCACGTACGCGTACAAATCGATGATATAAATTAAATTTTGCATCGCAATCCAAAGAAACCAGAAGAAATGCAAAACATAAACGAGGACACACGCATCTTCTTCTTCTCGTCGACTAAATACAAAGTAAAACAAGAACTATAAACAAAGAAAAGGAGGCGCGTGAACTTTAGCAATAATCCGATGCACTGTGAATGTGAATCAGATTACGCGCGTGCCGGTCACTCCCATTTGTTCGCGAGAGTAGAGTGCGGTTGTTTTGTTTTGTTGCACACTCCTTTGCGGCACCATCAACGCGGCGCGACATCGCGCGTGAATGAAGCACGCGAATCTCTGGCAAAGAAAACAGCAAAAATGTTTGCGCATGCTTTGTGCACAGCGCGACAGGTTTGTGTGAATAGAATATTAAAATGTTCCGTTTTCGGTTGATTACAGAATTGGGTCAAGAGGTAAGCGCGAGCGAATTTATTGTCGTGGCGCACGTATATTCTTGAATGAGCGCGATTATTACGTGTATTCGCGATAAATTTATATAAATACCTATATTGTAAATACATGTTGTGTATACATTAAGTAGAGTTGTTGAGTTTGTTGTGCCTGCACATTCGTCGAGAACTCAGTAATATTCGCGATATGTTTATTTCGCTTTACGCTCGCGCTTAACATTTTTGTTTGGTAATTTGTGTGTGTATTACGTATATGTATAATAATTTTACATATAATATAAACATATATAAGCGACTTATGTTTACTGTTTGTGAATGACAGCATATATTAGATTATTGATTTTTGTTTACTGTAAATATTGACGGTTATTGCGAGCGTACGATGACCGCCGTGACGGTTGCGGTATTACGTAAATATAAGTGAACTATTGATTCAATATTTTTTGTATTTATTTCATAAGTGCGAAGTATTTTGAATTTAAATACTATTTACCGATCGGGAATAAAAAATATTTGTTTCAGAATTATAAACCTTGAACGCTATATTACACGTGTAAGTAATGATGCGTTTGCATTTGACCAATAACAGTTCCAATATAAAACTAATAAGTAAAATCTCAAGGTTGTTGCCATGCGTGTTTGCTTATGTATATCTATATTGTATTAAAATGTACCTGGGCCATATTAATTAAACAGGAAGTTAAAAATAAGAGCATTATGGATCTACAAAGAAAATTGTCGTGGTTTGACGTATCAAGGCAAAAAAAAGAATTTATAAAATGTTTTGTGGACTCATTTCGTGGGGTGTTGTCATGTCTATTTTTTTGGTATTACATATATTGTCGATTGTATAACATATATATAATAGATTTTATTGAGATTGCCTGTTTTGAAACAAATTTCGTACTTAGGTAAATAACTCAATCGTTGAATATTATGGTAATTGCTCGATTTAAACTGTATATGGTGAAACCCAGGCATGATATTGACAAACTCCGTTTTTCAACTCTCAATATTTGACCTTTTCTTTTTGCCTCCCATTACTCTCTTTTTTTCTGTTTCAATATTTGTCCTTTCGCAACGGTCCGTCCACTCTTCCATTATTCCTTATTTTCTTCCTCTCTCAAACAAAAAGAAACAATCTTTTTACATACATAATTATATTCACAACAACAAGTTATTATGTATTAGGTAAATACAAAAATAATAAAATCATACATCTAATATGCTCTCTTCTCATCCCCGAATAGCTCCTCGTGCAACAGCGCTACAATGGCCGTCTGCTCTTCCTCGTCCATTTCCTGTGCTGCTCGCATACACTCAACCAAACGAACAAAGGCCAGTCGCTGAACGATTAACTCCTCTCCAAAAATATTCGCCTCATTCTTGTCGAACACTTCAATATCATCGGCCAACTGGTTTGCATTATTGTTACGCGCCATTCCGGTAACTTGAACATTGATCAACTCCTTCCAGAACTGCCAAGCACTCTTAATGTCCAGCTGAACAAAGCGCTCGTTAAGCCAGTTCACATAGCGCTCTTCTGCGTATGTCGAAATAACAGCAGAGTGCGGTACGGTGTCATTGGGCTCAACTAGTCGCATCACATGCGTTGTCACAATATCCCTGACGTCGGAGTCATCGTCACGCAGAAGAACCAGCAAGCAGTCACTGTAGGCGATCAGTGTCATGGGCCAGCCACTGTTTTGAGCGTCCAAAATGTTCAGCCACTCTGACGGAATACTGCATAGACACCGAGCCACAATTAAACGCAGACGATCGGAACAGTCAGGCTCAGCAAGAGACCGCAAACGCTGTAAAAGTTCGTGAACAAAAGCAGGATCTGTGACCATAACACCACCACCGTTCTGGCTTGCAAGCAATGCACTAACGTAGCATAGAATCGCAGTTTTTACGTCATCCGGTTGGCCATCGCCAAGTTTTAATGCGATCAGAACACTATCCGCTTGAACGGATTGAGTGCAGTAAAGCTGACTCAGCACTGTGTACGCCTTGATGGTACCATTTGGATAAAACCTCCCAGTGTTCTGAATTACAATATCTAGCTGTTCTTTAAGCAATGTAGAGTCTCGTAAGGCAGATGCAGTCGTTGTCCGCTGTACATTAGTAAGAAAGCCAACAAAGTTTGCTTCAATTGGAGCACACTCGTGCTGCTCGACCACGTCTTCTGATGATTCATCCAGAAGTAGCAGTAACATTAGGTTTAAAACTGTTTCAACGTATTCATAAGATTTGTTGGCAAACGGCTGAAAGAGAAGGCTTGATAGAATTGTGTCAGCAGCAAGGCTAAGCTTGAGAATTAGACACGACTTTAGTGCTTGTGGATATCCTATGGAACGGCTAGCTTGCGTGTCAATTAGCATTGATAGTACGCCATCGTCCAAAATAGTCGGATTAACGCAGGTGGTGCTGGTGCGTGGTAATCTATATGATAGAATGAAGGAATTATTATTAAAAAAATTAAATATTTTTTTTGTTAGAGAAAAATTAGATGCAAAAGAATCTACTATTATTTGAGAGAATATACTCAACTTAACGATATAACGAAAACAAAAAGTAGCACCATAGAGAATTAAAACAAATATACAGTGGGCAACAAATGTAATCGTACAGTTGAATATTTTTTCTTTATTCAAGATTTGAAACCGGATAATAGGTGTTTTTTAATAAAAATGATAGGTACCATTAATCAAACAATTTTTAACCTAATCAAGTTAAAAAAGTTTATTTTGTTGGTAATGTATGTTTTAAATAAGGTTATCTAAAACTAAGTATGAATTAAGTGCTACAAATGTTTTCGTACACATATTTGAAATACCACCTGCGATCGATCAACATCTCATTTTTTCGACTAAAAAAAAAACAAATATTACTAAAATTATTTGTCATTCCTAAAAACCTAAATGTTTTTTTAGTCAATCTTCAACACGCTTCAACATGAGTCTAAAACGACAAACAACCCCGAAGAAATGAAAGATTATCATAAATCTCCACAATGTGGAACACAGCTTGTCTTCAATGCTTCTACTGTAGAAAGACCCTGGTCAACAGTGAAATCTATCATTTACCACTACAGTAAAGTCGAAGTTTGTGACGAAACTTTTCGAATATCCATTCGCAGAGAGTGTACAACAGTCGAGTTGCTCGAAAGATTTTTTTAGTAAGTGAAGTAAATAGACAAAAACGCATGAAATTCGCTAAAGAAAATATACACAGAAGTTTAGATTATTGGCAAAAATAGATGTTTACTAATGAAAGTAAATTTAATATATTTGGATCGGATGAACGATGCAGTGCTTGGATATAAAAATACTGAGGTGGATTTGCATAACATGATCGGTACCGTAAAACAAGGTGGCGGATATGTTATGGTTTGGGGCTTAATCGGTGCAAATGGCTTAGGAATGCTGGAGATTGATGATGGAATAATGGATCAGAATAAATATATAAACATATTAAAACGTAACATGCTTTCCAGTGCTGTGAAAATAGGTCTACCTAAGCTCGAACACCCCGTATAGAACAATAAGTGTCTGATGGCGTTGATGATTCACGATTCCGAATATAAATAGCAAGATAGATCTCGGTGCATAGAGATATCTCAAAAATATGCGCATTTGGCCTGCAAAGTTGTTACGAGTCAATGAATCCGGTGTGTGAAATCGATACGATGCAGACAAGTCTCAAGAGCTAAACATATCCCTGGACAGATTAGAACAGATTCGAGTACGATGATAGAAGCAAAGGCTTGACAAACATTTCTGTTAAAATTACACATAAAAGTTTGTGTGTTGTTCATAACATTATTATTATAAGAGGTTATTAAAAAAAAAAAAACGCAGCTCACCTGGTCACCACTTCAATAAACACATCAGCGTAAACCTTCACCAAAACGAAATTTCGTCCAAAACCGGACTGTACGTGCACCAGTCGATGCACCAGTTTTTCCAGCTCTGCCGAAGCCTTAACAATGTTCTTTTGACGCGTTGACTGCACCAGGTACAGAATTTGTAGCAGAAATCCATGCACAGTGTTCGAGTTGCTGCCAAGCTGTTTTTCCAATTGATCAAATACTAAGAATACTGTTTCAAAGATCTGTGTGGGCGGTACGAGTGCAACAACGGAACGCACTGCAAGTCGACGTGTTTCCAATTCTGGACTAAGTGCACAGTTTGAAACAAGCGGTAGAAATGCGGATAGCTGTAAATTGGACTCGCTTCCTTCCAACGCTGATGGATACAGACGACTGAGTAGCAGCAATAATGGATGAAGGGTAGTCGGACGCTCATCGTTTAGAATTGCAGAGCTGGCTGAGGTCAACTGCTCAAAGAAAAAATCGTAGAGTCGTGGGTAACGCAGGAAGAATATACGTCCGGTCATCTTGTTGCGGATGTTCAGTGTGTCCGAGTGACGGGTCCGCTGAACGCCAAATACACGTGTCATCAGTGCTGCAAATAGCAGAGTTGCAGAATTACGTTCGGGCCACGTAGCTGCAGTATATCCGCGAATAGAGCACTCCAGACCATCGGAAATGTACTCTCCAACAGCGTCACCAAGGTCAGTGCATCGAAAGAGAGCACGCAGAATGTTTAGAGCGTGTGTACGAGCTTCTTCCGACTCACCCACACGACATAGGCCGATTAATTTACGCATACAGTAGTGAAGTCCCGCAGAAGAGCACACCTGCAGTTCCGAGGTGATAAGAGCCTGTACCATGAATGGAACACCAGCACTGCGTCGTGTAGCACACATCTTCTCATGTCTTAATGCACTGGCATCATCATCTCCACCGGCTATCATCTCGACGAGCTGTTGCAGCCAACGCATCGGACAGCTATGCAGCTCAGGTTCCTGGGCACGCCACAAACGAATACAAAGCTTGGAAAAACCTACGTAGGCTTGCTCAAAGGCACCACGATGCTTCGTCTCGGATAGTAATTCCTGAAAGTGAGCTCCAATATCTAGTATTTCCGATATAGTTATTAGCCCATCACTCGAATCAGCTCTAATAACTGGAGCTATTAATGTGAGGTCACCCAACAGCAATGAGACTTCTTTGACGGTTCTCCAGGCACAGAGCAAAACCATCTGAGGGGTCGTCAGGAGATCTTTATCGTTCGTAGTTGTATTCCGCGAGGACAGAACTTTATTTGGTTGTGCACCGCTAAGATTATTTTCCTCTTCCGTGGGTAAGAACTGTTGTAATGCACTGTGATCATTCGGCAGATGACCCTCAGGTGATTCACTGTTAACAATCGGTCCAACCACCTGCGTTAGATCTTTACACGTTTGCACGAATCTCTGAATAAATGGTCGCCACTCTGAGCTAGGCACAGATTTTAAATCTACCTTGGATAACAAGTGACGCATGCAAAACACAAGCCCATAGAGTGGATTCTGACGTGCAGCTCGAAGCAGTAAAACCCTGGCTGTAATTAAACCTGCCGCTAGCAATTTTTCACACCATAAAATAGCATCTAGCAAGCTAGTGAAATGTATTCCGGTGATACAGCAGAACTCCAGCGAATATGCAGCCGTTATCGAATCACCAGGCTTTACACTGGTAGCAAGCGTCTCGAGACTGGTCAGACTTAAGAAATCAACGTGTGGCACCAACCCAGCTGGACACAATCGAATAATCTCAATTACACGTGCTTTGTTCGCCTCGTATGTATCTCGTAGCGTCACGATAAGTGTATCAAACATATGTGTATTCCAAAGTTCATTGTCCGTCATATCGCCAGTCTTCTGGGCTGCTCGAATCGTGTGTAACAGTAGACACAAAGAGATCGAACGACGGCTAAAATTGGCACCTACAAACAGATTCGAAAGACATAGGTCACGAAGTTGAAGCAAAAATTCACGGTACAGTTGAGGTGTCTGGCTGCCCAGCGTTCGTTTGGCCACAGCGTAGCCTGCCTCGAGACGTAGAAAAGCTTTTGTCATGAACGCAATAATTTTCTGGCGCATCGACGGACTCTGGCTATTACAATTGTATTGCAAATATGCGAGCAGTTCGCAGAGATCATCTGGTGAAAAGAGTTCCGTGGAGCGATGTACCTCGACGAGAATACGCAGTGGCATGATACGTGTTTCGTCAGCACTGTTGAACTGGAATTATAGAATTACCATTAGTAGTGTTCGATTAAATAAATTTATAAAAAATACCTTCGCCGCCTGTATAATAGGATCAGTGGCTGGCGTCCAACTAGCACTCTGTTTGATACCTTGCCGACGTACCGTCCACATCACAAACAGGTAAGTCTTGACGGGCAAACGGTGCTTTTCGTCAATTACAAATTTCAGCACTGCCGGATCTGTCTTAATAGCCTTGCTGATCACATTCTCAAATGACTGAATGGCATCGTGATCAGTGGCATGAGCTGCTCCAGTGTGTAACAGTACCGGCAACACCCACTGATCATACCAACGCTGCATATGTTCTGGTTGCTCTTGTCGACTGGCTACTAGCAATTTTTCATAGCATGCCGACCAGCCGGGATCAGAGAGGCGAGCTAACAAAAATGTTGCCACGTCTGGCATTTGCTCACATATCTGATCTGTACGAAGTGTCTGACACAAGTGGTCCAATGCCAGGCAACGTGTTGAGTCAGGTGCCTCGGTAGCCTGTGCCACAGCAAACGTCTCCAAACATACAAAACCGAATAGCGTATCATATTTTCCCGCCAACCGGAGTAGATTTTTCAGTATATCCTTGCATAGATGACGTACGCTGTCTAGATGATGCTCAACGTAGTTCCAAACAAATGACAAACTATCCGAGGCAAGTGAATGTACAAGCTTCTGTTCATCGGCACTAACCGAAGGCGACAGCTCGAATAGAAGTAGATTCTTTGAAAGTTGCAAGAGTCCCCGTGACACACCTAGCAGAATACTCTGGTCGATGCTGTGCGCTGATGCAATGGCACATAATCTAGTGACAATGTCTTGTAGAACACTAAAACCAGAATCAACTAGGAACTCACCGGTAATTGTATTGATTACACCGATGCAAAGGCAGAGGGCTCGCACTGGCTCACCTTTGGTCTGTGACAAGATCACAGGACAAGCAACATCTGAGCTCAGTGCCAGGAATATACCACAGTTTATCTTTGTATCCATTGGAACCTCGGGGTCTGTAATCAGAGTGTTGCAGTGTTTTGTGATTCTACGAAGTTGAATGACTGACGCCGAGTCGTTAAAGTGCTGTAGACACGATAGTGCCAGTCGAACAGTACTGTGAATAAATATGTAAATCTCGCTTTTGGCTGCTGGTGATAGTGGATTTCTAGAAATAAATACCATACATATATTAGTATAGAATTCACAAAAATTTGGCAATAATTATTCTACCTCAACTCATCCAGATAAACCTTCAGTGTGTGTTCCATAAACGGGTACACTACATCGATACTCAGATTAAGTGCTTGCACAGCCACATGAAAGTTCTCGAAGCATCCACCCAATGAAATGATAACACTATTACATTTTTCTATTTCGATGTTTTCCAATGATGTAGCTTTTTCACGAATAGTATTAGCCATAGCCTCTACAACGTACACGTTCTCGGATTTTTGCATAATTCTGCAATGTAAAAGTGTGTAGTGTTTAGAGAGACCTTACAAGAGTGCCACACACAATAAACTCTGTTTGGCTTGTATGTACTTGCTTTGCGATCGTATTTCGAACCGGATGCTTTAGTGGTGCATCGAAGAACAGGTCCGCAAACAATTGAATGGTGTTTTGAAGGCGGTCTGGTTCCGATGTGGCCCAGATCTGCAAGTATTTTTATGTACTTATTAGTAATTGCATTTAATAATTGAACAATAAAGAATAAATACCTCGCGAACACTTGCCAGTTGTTGATCAATGGCAGTGGCACCTGTGAATTGCGTGTAGAATTTAAATTCGGCATCGGATGCACCTGTAAATGAAATTGTCGATGTCTCAACAACAAAGAACTTAACCTCAAATGCAGTAAAGACTCACCGGTGTTTATACTTTTAAGTTGTATATACTTGGCGGGCAGTTGCATGACGGACATCCTTAGTTCCGAGTTCTTCTTGAGATTCTCGGTGGTCTTAATTGCAGACACGCGAAGCGACAGGGAGTTCATAGTAATGTGCGTGTCGTTGACGCCAATAATAATTTAAAAATATTGTTGTTACTAAAAGATACGCAAGGTGTTGTATTAAATAATAATATTAACACCGGTTATTTACATTTATCGAAAGAATAATTATGGAAAAATATTGGTCGAGTACAAGACAAGGGACGATTTAAAAATTACAAAATAGTACACACAAAAATGACACTTTTGACATTTAAAATGTAAACACACGTGCGCAATTATATTTTCATTTTTAAAGCTTGCAGCGACGACCGGTGACGAGAAATTGAAGTATATGGCTTTCGTATGCTGAAGACACAGTGTTGCTAAATATATGATTTTGGGCCAACGCAATTTCATTGAATAAATCTAAGGCTACTAAAAATAATAATTAAATAAATAAGTTTATATTTTATATTAAATATATGTATTTCGGATAACTTTTTTTTCTTATGAAAATAAAATATATAATAAAGGGTTTTCTACTAAAATAGGTACAAATATTAAACAACGATATGCTCTGAGACGCTTCGAAGTAATTTCAGATCATTAAATTCTTTTCGGAATATTACAAAATTAATATTAATAAAATCTTCTATTGTATAATTTTGTTTCAGAAAAACTGTCAATATTGTGCAATATTAAATTTTCTAATAAAAAATACAATATCGAAATTGATCGTTCCGACGAATTATTTATTTATAACCTCTATTGTCTCGTTGATAACATTCAAACGTGAATCAAACTATCAAGTGAAGCAAGATACATAGAATATTTTATATAGCAGCTTCACGAATATTCGCGTATTCAATTATCAACTCCAGTTTGCGCAAGCCATTCCCCGTCCCGTATGAAAAAGTCGAATATTTACCCATGTTAGTCAATAATAAAATATATACATAATAATAATACATCCTGAAAAATAGAATTAATGTATCCTCTGAAATTGACAATCAGTTCTCGAGATTCGCTGGCAAACTTGTCAATATGTACCTGACAGTTATACGGTACGAGGAATGGGA
>JANSTU010048435.1:0-10042 GCA_027564075.1 Bolitophila hybrida | reverse complement strand
CTCGCCGGAAAGAAATTTGGCTCGAATGAAGAGGTGATCGCTGAAACTGAAGCTTATTTTGAGGCCAAAGACAAATCATTTTACAAAAAAGGTGTCGAAATGCTAATGCGGCGTTGGACTGATTGTATCACTCTTGAAGGAATGTATGTTGAATAAGATCGAATTTTGCCAAAAAAATGTGTTTTTCTTAGTTATCCTACGGACTTCTTGAGTGATGTGTTAGGTCATAGGCGCAAGCAAACAGCTGACTAGATTTCGTGAAGATCGTACTGCTGGAGTCAACTTTTAGCTACATTAAAATGAAGGAGCAGTATTGCCAGTGGGTCGATTGGTGTAGCCACTACGAAGTTTCAAAATATTCCGAAAATAAAATCAGCCAAAATCTGTCAAAGTTTCCACGAAGCACGCTATCATATGCTGCCTTAAAATCAACAAATCAGTGATGCGATTCAAGTCTTGCCCTTTCCCAGAAACTGTCTAATATTAAACAGTTGGTCTGTAGTTGATCGCTATATACGGTCTGGACTATGCGGTGTGCGATAGACCTCCCATCCGAGCTCCCGGAGCTTGTCCTTATGGAACACAACACCCTTGCTATTGGCCAATTCTGTCCGCTTCTGGTGGATCGCCTCCTTCAAACTGTCGAGTTGCTCGCTGTAGGTATCCGAATTGAGCGTTTGGCCATAGTTCAGCAGCTCATAGTGGATGACTCCCTTCCAATCTGACCACACAGCTCAGTACCTTCTTGGCCGTAAATCCAGGCTTGGCGATGGTCTACGCTTTGAGGCTTCATGTTCTCGTATATAACCCATTTATCATCACCAGTCGGTGTCGTAACGATTCAGCAACGAGTCGCAGACATCTATTCGGTCAAAAAGTTTTTTTTGCGTTAAATCGGGTGGCACCCACATATCGAGTTTTTTTTTGGTAATACCAACCTTATGCATTTGGTTCCAACCTGTTTTATGGTCGATGTTCAGTTCCAGAGCGATGAGCATCTTCCACATCTTCCACACCCGAACGAAATCGTTAAAACCAAAGTTGTGCTGTGCTAATGGACAATGTATCGGGTCCATAAACATCACCAATTTGTTTGGCCCCCTTAGTTGCATTTTTACCATTGTTGTAGTAAAACTGTAAAATATGCAGAGTTTTCTCTTTAATTTGCTCCATTTTGCTACGCAATAACTCGATGCTGACTTAACCAAAAACAAATTCTGTTAATTGAGATGAAGTACGTGAAAACACCTTTCAAACAAGACATAATATGACCCGATGCCATTAGTATTACCCAAGATATGCGCTTCCAATGACATAAAGCGAAAATACCGCAGGACTTTTTCCCCAACCTTTTGTAAATCAAATTTATAAATAAATGAAAATGAAACATAGAAAAAGGAACATTTTGGCACTTCTATTGACAATATTTTTTCATATTTTTGACAATGTTGATCAATAAAATGTTAATGTAATTTAAGGTAGGTGTCAAGAATCAACTCGAAATGTGCTTGTGTAATGCCGAAATGTTCGCCACACACAATTAGCAAAGTTTTTTTGTTTAAAAGATGACTTTATAGTGTATTAGTATACGTTTTAGTACAAACAATATACTCTTGAAAATAAAATATTCAAAAACGCTGTCTAAGGATAGATATGGTAGTATCCCTACATATGCCTCTAAATACCGGGTATGGTGTATTGTACATATAATATTTATATGCAGATGGTATGTACTGCTAAAAACTGCAAAACTCCGCTGGTGTGTTTGTTTTTAAAATTCTTAGTAAACTGCAAATATATTTCTCACACTTAGTTAAAAAATTAATAAAATGCTCTTAAATGGGAAAACATAAAAATACCGACAGCGCAAAGAAAGAAGAATCCTTTACGCGCAAAACTCATAAATCAGCAAAGCATTTGAAACTCGATTAACTCACAAACATTTCGTCATACATTATGCGATTTTCCAAATGCTCTCTCGCGTTCCCAGCAAAGTATTTTTGTTGATTTCAACTCAATGCGCGACTGCATTCATGCGAATATCCATTTATTTATCACTGTATAACTGTGCGCATGCGTACGTTACTTTCGCATGATTTAAAATCGCAAAGCACCGGCGGATCGCATTTGATGTCTGTCTGCAAGTCTGCGCAGCACCGCACCGACATCTTTAGTGCGCTGTTATCAAAACTTTTCCGTACGTCCGTCTTGAAGATATTTACATGTACGGAATATACATACTTAAAGTCGGTTACATATAAGCACACAAACAAACATAATATGTAGTAACTGTGCGGTTAGGTGGTGCGGACTGCTATTCCCACAATTTATTGGCTTTTTTATTGGTTCAGAAAAGTTAAGCGAACATTTTGTTCGGAATTATTGGTAAAACAATTTAAGAAACGGCATTTTTATAGACGGTTTATTACCGTTTTCGGTCGGAGTTAACATCGATTTGGCGAAATAAATGCGGTGCGGCCGCACTGCACGGATTGTCCAATCCTTGTATGGCTCTAAATAATCATAATAATTCACAACATGCACAGTGCACACTAACTATGCAGATAATATTATATGCAACATTTCTTTTTCAGATTTATGGACGCAGTAGATGGTTTCCTTTTAAAGTACCCAAACAACGGTAAGTCACGTTTGAGTTATATTTGCGCTGCAATACTCGCAATATTAAACATTAAAATTAATTATTTCATTTGCAATGAATTCCATGCCTTTTTGCCTCGCACCAAATTTAATTATTTACTTATTTCGTTAAATATATCGTTTTTTAATTTTAATTTTTAAATCTGAGTTTTGCATTTATATTTTATTAATATATATATGAATAGCATGAATTAAATATAGTATACATATATGATAGATAGTATTCTTATTTCTTTTTGTTTTAATCATGCTAGAGAAAGTAATCGGAGTCCATTGTACACATGGCCTGAACCGGACTGGTCTGATGGTCTGCTCCTACATGGTTCGAAAATGCGACATGACAGCGGCTGAAGCCATTAAAAGTAAGTACCCCGTGTATCCGAGTTCACACCAATTATAAACTATGTGTTATACCGTGCAATAGTGTTCATTCAAACTCCAAATATATATGTTATTTCAGGCTGCTGCATATACATATAAAAATAAAATAGATAACAAATAATTACCCGTAATTACAAATTCTGTAAACTACCCTTAAAAATGTTTTTCCGAAATGTATACATGGTTTGGGAAGACCGAAAAAACAGATGTAATTATTCATCCTATACGCATCGTCTTCTTCCATATTTGATTGTCCTGTGATCGAACATTTACACATTTTTCTGTCAGCACTAAATTCTTATTGGTGTTGTTGACAAATTTCAAATATCAAAAGAGTTTTTTTGGATTTGTTTAGCTGTGGTTCGTAGGCCATAAACAGTTTTCGAACTCGTCTTTAGTTCTTAACCTACCCCATATTTCCTTAAATATAGTTTAGATATATTATTTACCCATTCATTGTTTTATATAAACTCTAATATTCAATACTTTTTTCCTTATTTTTTCTATATAGTTTTTGAAGAATCTCGTGGACATAAAATGGAGCGTAAAAACTACTTAAAATGGATTCACCAAATGGAAAATCGTTCTCTTAGTATAGAAAGCATTGTTGACACACTAGATAATGACGAGTTTGAGGAGGTGTGCGATCCAATATCAGTGGATTGTGATAATGACAAGGGCAGTCAGACGGTGGTTGGATTCTGGATTAGCCAACAAACGCGCAATAGCTACCAACGCAGTAAAAACCAAAGAAATGTGATAGCCACAACATACGGAGAAGCATGTCTAGCCGGTTCGGTTCAAGTAGATCATACAAACCTGATTCCAGATGGAAAAAACGGGTATTTTGTTCATGTAAATCCTAATGATATAATACGCCAGCAGTCGCCTTCTGCATATTACAATAATCGACAAAACTCCCACAACAACGATGGTGGCGGTAAAAGTTACTATACGCCGCAAGAGCAGCAGTACCAGCAGCACCAACAGTATCACCAACAAGGCCATAACGACGGAAACGGAGGTTATTCAAATAATTCACGTAGAAGAGAAATGGAATCGAAGTCTGGCCGTGGTATATATCGAAACGAGCCGGGTGATTCAAGTATACGAAGCATGGAACCGAGTTTTGGTAGAGGTCTATATCGAAATACCAACCAAAGCTGTGACAGATCGATGGATCATCGCGAAGCACGTGACGCTTATTCTGGTTATACGCGTGATCTATCTTGCGATAGGATACCCAATCTGATTAAAAATGATATGGAAATTGATGGTCATTCTCAGGGGGCAGCGTCCAGTGGGTATCATTCGTTTCCATCTAATAGTGGTGCTTCTAGCGCAAGGCCAACTGATTATTATCAAGATTCCACCAAGAAACAGAGAACACAACACAAACCGAAATAAAAGTAATGCCGTATCACATTATACATATATACAAATTTACATATACACCCACATTTAAACAAATTCAAACAGTTACATGCATGACGAAATTTAGAAACACCATAACCAATAAAAAACAAAGACGAATGAAATTGCGCGCTGATTTTAACAGATAGAAAATGTAGATATGATATATATATTTCAAATTTCGTGTTTCTTAAAATGTACAAGTGTTGGTACTTTTGAGATGTTTTTTGTATGCCATTCAACTATAACTAAAATGTATTTAAGTGTGTTTGGCCACATAGTCAGAGTGCATCGTCAAACACATGATTAATTGATTTTATTGTGCATGTTTTTCTACCAAGGAACTTTTAAGGCAATAATCAGTTAACCCGTAAATCTTGTTAACATCACACCACAGACACAAACACTCTACACCAATTACTCCCCCAACTCATATAATTCTTGTTTTTTTTAGAAAATTTGAAATTAATATCGTGTTACAGTATAAACTGTAATTTGTCGTTTAATTACAGATTGCTTCAATAAATATCTAATTAAAATGATTGTTTTTAAATAAATCAAAGGAAATCTCATATATACTATATATGTATAAGTAAGTATCGGTTTTTTCTATTGTATTCACTATTAAAACAAATAATTGTAATTATTACTTTTCGTCTTTTGTTGGGTATTTTTCGTATTATATATAAAAAACTATATATACAGGGCTACAGTGTGTGTATCTAAAAATGTGTTTTTTTCTAACTCCTATTTGGGGTCCAGGGTAACTTTTAAGATTTTTCTGCTAAAAATACATTCCACTACAATTTACCGAAATACAATTCGTTGAAAACCAGATTACTATCTGTTTTTATTCATGTCGAACGCGCTTTCATATTATAAGTTGATCTCAAGAGAGGCTTGTGAAAATTGGTTGTCCGATTTGTTTTTACCAATAGGGACAAGGACTTCTATAAGAGGCATCATGAAATTTTATTTTTCTGGCAAGAAATTATCGAACAAAACGGCGCATATTTGAGCTAAAACGATAACTGTAACTACTTTTATAAAGAGCTCAAAATATGCAGGCCATTACTGAACAACTTTATAATATGTACTTTAGAGTGGGTAGATTTTTGTATTTGGAATTTTCATATATGGATAGGTCCCAAAAGTTGCTGAATAATTTTTTTTATGCGTTTTTTTTCTTCGATTTTTGTCGCCTCCGTTGAAAAATCATAATTTTATGGTTTTCTACCATCGTTTAACGATTTTATATTTTTTTAAATGGGTATACCTCATCCCTTATGTGTTTCTGGGTTCATCAAAAAACTATCGGTATAATTACAATAATTGTTTTTTGCATTAGCGCTTGTTGCCTGTTCCTTAAGTAAACATGTATGAACAACTTATTAGTTCGCTGTGTAATCAATTTCCAATTTCCACCAAAACAATGTACATTTTAAAAAAATGTCGAGAAATATTCAAATTGAAATGTATTTCCCATAATAACATAATAAACCTATAAAGATGGCTACATTATTTAATTTACTATAAAGACATAAAAACTATGCAGTTTCTATTATCTTGTAATAAGATGAAATAAAAAAAAAATTAAAAAAACATACTCGTCTTAGTTTAGAAGTTATAGCATCTTTTACACATGCCTTAATTTCCATAGGCGTGATTCAAAAGGTGTTGGCCGTAGGGTACTATTCCACGACCCACTATCCGACACCCCAGGGTTGTTTTCCCTAAACATGGTTCAAAGGGTGTTGGCATTAGGGTACTATTCCACGACTTTGTGTAAAAGGTAAAGGTCACGTATGATGACTTGATTTTTAATATGAATCTGATTGAGGGGTTGATAAGACAGTTGAGTTTGATAAAAGTAAATTTAGAAAAAGAAAATACTACAGAAAGAAACATGTAGAAGGACAATGGGTATTTCGTGGTTATTAAAGAGGAAGTGACGTTTCTTTTATGGTTCCTGTTGACAAAAGGGACTCTGAAACATACCTATAATTCAACAGTTCTGGAAGGCTTATAATTGTTTGGAGAGTAATGGATATAAGCATCTATGAGTAAACCACTCCATTTGACTTAAGGACTCGCAAACTGGGGCTCACACAATAGGGGCTCCCTATAAAAGTATGATGCCGAAAAAAGGGTAATCATACACATTAGCGAGATGCGACTTTTAAAAACAGTCAGAACAGCCATACATTTCCACTGTAGACCATAATGACAATAGCCATAGCCGAGTGGGTTACCGCGTTGGCGGTGCATGGAGATATCTAAAAAATATGCGCATTTGCCCTGTAAAGTTGTTAGAGTCGCGTCAGGGCAAAATTAAGACTCCTAAAAATCAGGGATGTGTTGTTATTGTTAGAGCACAGATCACAATAGAAGTAGTACAGCACAAACAGCACATTAGCATGACAAGACCAATGACTGAATCCAGTGTGCGACATCGCATCACACATCGCCCCTATGTCCCACAAGAGATTACAGGATCCAATGATGATACATTTCCACTTATTTTTTTAACCTTCTGACCTAACATAGTCCCATGTTTCGCGATCAAATTCCATTAATTTATTTATGAAAAAAAACATTTACAAAAAAACACAAAAAATACGATATTCTATTAATATGTAGTTTTTGTTTTCTTGAAATAAAGGAGTTTCATACAAACTTTAAAGCTTTAAAAAACTTTAAAGGGTGAAAATAAAAAAAGGAAAATTATCAGGGACAAAAGTAGAACATTTGCTGCTGTTTTTTTTTTCAAAAAACGATCACGATAAAACGACTCAGTTCTGATATAGCTCTTCCAGATAACGTTTCTCGAAGCACTTACATATCTTATTGTTAACTGGGATAACGTAATAAATAAGCCGATACCGCAGGGGAGTTAATCGCATAATTGCTAATCGCGCAAATGTAAATCTTAAAATGTGTAATTGCAAATATGCTATTCTGTAAAAAGTTAATAACAAGGATTTTAATATTAAAAAATAACCCAAGAATGTAATAATTCTGGATAAGAGAATCACAAAAATGTTAATATTTTGGTACTTATTCTCAAAAAAATTATTCTTGAAATTGTTAATACCTGACACCACTCTAAAGATCTTCTAATTTATTCATTATTAAATAAATAAGCTTTTTTATATAAGAAAGAAACGATATGTCGCAAAAAATAGACAGCTACACCAAATACGCCTGTTCAATAATACAGTGAACAAAATGTGCCTGAAATGCATTTTAATGTACTCGTAAAATGACCTATAAATTAGCATCAAATTTTGCGCTGATAATTTTGTAGTATTATAATATATTGTTGGTGTAAAATTCCCTAACACCATTTTAAGGGGCTTTTATGTTTGAAATTATTTATTATTTCATCTAGAATCAGGAGTAGCTCTGCAAAAAACACATTATCATCATCTGACCAATCGTGTGATCCCTAATGATCAATGAATCCGGCGTGCAGTGTCGCAAACTAGCTCTATTGTCCAGAAGTGATTAAAGGAAAGTCCAATTAACTTTGGGGTTAAAGTCCGCGATTGAATGTCCTATGTATGTTATGTTAGAAATTCCACGTATATAAAATACCGATATATTGTCCGAATTTAGACTATATTATTCTTATAAACGATTTTCTGGAAAACATGGAAAAACGTAGAAGAAAACACTATATAAAAGTCGAACAACTTTTTCGAACAGACATAAACGTTTTAGAAAACATGAGACATCGCAGGGTAAAAGTTACTTATCTAATCTGCGAGAATTATTGGCTTTGTACGAGTATGTTGCATGTGTAAGTTTTTGTACGCTTGTATGTCTGCGTGTGTGAACGGTGGAAAACTTTCCCTGTTCTGAGAAAAATACGATATCCTTTTCGAAAACTTCAAAAACATAGAAACACGCATTTTATAGTTATAGTTTGTTCTATCAGCGTGTCCGGTTTTATTTTATATGAATTGACGTGCCTTGGCTTCTAGTAAATGTCGTAAATAATAGAGACATAAACAAATTACGGTAAAGTTTTAGTGAATTAGTATTGTATAAAGAAAAATATATTATATTGCAGCAATACTATTGACCTAGATTACCTACGATTAGTATGACAAGAACGACATATGCGTGTGTGTGGAATCTATCAAATTGAGATAACCAAAACCATGTAAAACCTCCACCCACAGTCCAAAGAATTGACGTCGCGGTGTACACTCATTGAAGTTCCAGAGTTAAACCTATTTCTTGTTTAATTTTCTACATATTATCTACAACAAATATGCTTGATCCTTCATGCATGAGTGCACGCATGCACAATGCACATTCTCGACGACCACCATTCGAGAAAACAGTAATTATGCATGTTTGAGTGCTCGTGCATTATGAGGTGGTAAATTTGAAATCTGAATGAGGTACTCGCGCAGCGAAATTTACATTTGAATGCCACACCTTTGTTTTCAGAATTATTATTATTATTATTAGTATTATTTCTATGGATTTTTTAGAAATATGTTACATTGTTTACCGTTGCATGCTAATGTGGCGGTTTATTTAGCCTATGGATATTTGAGGCCATCATTATGAATACTACACCTGATCCAATTATTATGCAAATTTAAACTTACACTAATAAATTAAATGATGAAAATAATGGGTTTTAGTCATCGATACATAATTATTTTTTATTCGTTCCATATCCTCTCTTAAATACAGGCAAATAAAAACGCACATAATGTACTATATATATAATTATATTAAATGTATATCATATTATACTACATATATAAAGACTTGCGCGGAGTTGCATTATTAATTTAGAACAAATTGGCCAATTATGCAAATTCGATGATCCTAATTTAATTATATATTTTTTTAATATTAATTGAGTATCGCTTATGCAAATTTGTAATTGAATTTAACGTTTCGGATTACATGTTTCGTGCTGTCGAACTAAAATCGAACTATATCTTGATCTTGGAGCTGGTGTTTATGCTTAAGGTTATACTGATAAATTACGTTAAGCGAAATGCCTTAGCATTTAAACCGGGTCGATTTTGATAAAACATTCTAAATAAGAAATGAAAAATGTGTCTCTCAAATTGTACAAAATGAACATATTTTCGTGAATTAAAGTGTACTATGTGGTCTTAATTTAAGGATTTATATAACAATTAATTAATTAAATTTTCAAATAAATACAGTTGTTCTTAACACTCTATATAGTCTCGTTATTATTCTTTTGTGTCCTGTACGTAACTGTTTGCAGGTATTTCCGGACTCAATTGGTCCCAGAAAGAGTTTAAACAAATAATTTTTTTAAAAAAATAATAATATTATTTCTTTAAACTAGAACAAAAAAAAGAAGAAAATGTTAGGATGTTACTGATTGTTCTTCAAGATTGATTGTTATATCATAAAATCTACTATAAAAAAATCCTGTAAATAATGTTTTTTTAGGGTAATTTATACTGCATGAATTATTCTTCTTTTGACGTTTTTGAGCTGTATGCAGATGCCTCCAGCTCTCGTTCGACTGTGCGCCTCCACGTCGTTTTCGGTCTACCTCTGCTACGACTTCCTTGCGGGT
>JANSTU010048434.1:0-10044 GCA_027564075.1 Bolitophila hybrida | reverse complement strand
AAGACAAATCGTTTTACAAAAAAGGTGTCGAAATGCTAGAGCGGCGTTGGACTGATTGTATCACTCTTGAAGGAATGCATGTTGATGAATAAGATCGAATTTTGCCAAAAAAATGTGTTTATCTTAGTTATCCTACGGACTTATTGAGTGATGTGTTACAATAGACCAAATATAAAAATTAAAAATGACTGCCCTTTCAACCGGCAAAAAAATGGCCACTCATGACAAACTCACCCTATATAATTAAATAAAGTATATAAATACTTTGACAATCTCTAAACATTTCTTTTGGTAAAGACGGGTAAAATGTAATGATGGTGAATGCGAAAATGGTGAAATTCGGAGATGTATACTATTATTAATAAATCTTTACAATAGTGTTTTTTCATAAATTTCGATTTAATAATATCAATTTGTATGTAAAAACCATTACAAGGAAAGCTTAGCATTTTTTCAATTTGATCACAGTGAATTGATCAATTTCAATTTCGGCGGCCGCGGTGTGATTAAATGCAATTAATTCTCTCGTCCATCCGTATATTCGATATTCAATAATCCCATTGCGCGAACTGTGTTCGTTTATAAATATGCATGTGCCAAATATATTTAGGTATACTGTTTCTCTATATTCTATAAGTCTATATACGAGTACAATAGGTCGGAGCGTTTCTATAAATAAAAAAATGCATTTTACCATAGTTGGTTTGGGTATCTTCTGAAAAGCTTGTTCTCAAGGTTTATATTGATATGATATTTTCGGTTCTTAATAGAAGTAATTGAAAATACCCTGATAAAAAAACATGAAAATATTATGATGAAAAATGTCATGTCTGTAACTAGATTCGAACTCACGGCACTTGGGCTAAGAGTCAATAACATGGACCACTACTCCACTCCTAAAACCTATATATATATATATATATATAGTCGCTTTTTACATTTCTAAAATTTTACAAACACATACAAAGTATTTTTTTACAGGATGTAATTATATTCTACGAAAAAAAATGTAATTTTTCATTTCCGAAGAATCCACTCCAACCTAATAAAAAAAACTGTTCAGTTTGCTGAAAACGCTACAAATGCACAATACTTGTCATGATGTGCATTTTCCGTGAATCTACCAACACAATAAAAAAGTGCGAAAAATCAATCTACTCTATTGGCAGGTATTCTATATATTATACATTGTACTTGTGTTTGTATTAAACAGGCATTCGCAGAATATACGAGTAGCTACATATATTTAAATGTTAAATAAATAATGTGAACCAATCGAAATCAAAAAAGAATAATTGGAAAAATGTTTAATATTTGTGTAAATGTTATTTTTGTCTAATAGAAAAATTATAATGAAAATAATATAGTGCAAAAGTACATTTCAGTCATTTTAATTTTTGTTTCTGTCTTTGTTCTAGGTGTTCCATCATATTGTTGGATTGGTCTGTAAAACCCTTGACATAGCGTTAAATTCCACTAAAATTAAAGCATCAGGAATTTTATTTTAATCAAGCCGTCGAGCAAAATGCTGCAAAGCAAATGTGTTGCTTGATCCAGCTGTTGGGCATGTCGAGGAAATGGCCACCACACTAGAGCCATCGACATCGAACCCTACCTCGATGAGTAGCCTCTCTATTTTATAATTTTTCTTTTTTTTTGGCGGTCACCCTCCTATCACCTTTTTAAGATCCAAACAATGATATGAAAAGGACAAACATACATATATCAGCATATGAAAGATGCGATTTATAAAAAAAAGTTTGATGAATTGAATTGCAAACAACTGACTTTTTTTGTTAAATTTTGAAATGTGTATACATCTCCACTTAAATGTTTCACCGTCTAAACGCAAGACTATGAGAGACTCATGCCTATGTTTACAAAACATAGTCCCATGTTTCGGAAGTATTCCGAATTCCATTAATTTATTAATGAGGGAAAGACCATTTTCATATTCCCTATTCAATCTGTCAATATCAAACACGGTAATAAAATCCATCGCAACCGCAAGAGCTTCAAATGTCGAATGAAGACAATTTCGTTCATGCCACCTGTATTTACAGTTTTTGAATTCGGTCTCCGTATTTGAGAGTGATTGTTTTAGACACTACTCTAGGGTAGCAGGTGTAGAGGCACTTGAAGGGGGTGGTCGGTGTGTGCTGGGTGTGTGTGGGGTGGGGGGTGTGGTGGTGTGTGAGTTGGGTTGTGTGTGCGGGGGTGTTGTTTTTCTTTGATGGCCAAGAAGGAAAGAAACGACTTTATGTGTAAATATTTATTTTCTCTTTTTTCAACTTTAAACTGCCACCACGCGTAAAGTATAATTTACACAGACCCCAAAATAGCACGGCTGTTTTCGACATCTTTTTACCTTTAATAATTGCACATCATCTTTAACCCTCTAATGCCCCCTTTTCTACGTACAACTACAAAAAATGACCTGATTTTGGTTATAGGTATTAAAATTACCTATCGATTGATATATTATATTGACCCCTCTAGCCGCCCTTAACCCCCCTAAATTGCATTATTCTGATATTTTGATCAACCTCTTAAAAGGGTGATAGCGGTTTTTTTCTCTTAAAGTGCATTTTTGCCAAGAGCAAAACTAAAAACCCTTGAGATAGGCGCACAAAACTATGAAGAGTTATGACAAATCCATATACGCACCTCGAAGTTAGAAGAATTTTAAACGTACTGAGTATCTATATTGTATTATATTTGCTTTATCGCATTTTAGAATGATAAGTGCATAAGTGCATAGTGACGTACCTCTTGAATTAGCCTGTTCTTATTTTATATCTATTGAACCGTCGCCGTCGTTCGAAAATCGAAAAAAAATCTTCAAACTATTATCTCAAAAATCGAATAAGCAAAAGATTGTTTTGATTATTTAGCAAAAGAAACGATTCTTTTAAATATTAAGCCGAATGGACAAGATTCGCTGTATTGGCTTTGGGATACAAAATGTATGTTAAAAACGTAATAGGAATAAAATAAAAAAACACTTTTTGTCTCTTGCTCATACGTTTTATTATTATTATTATTTTTATTTTTTTATATTGTACGGCGTGGCGCAGGCAGCCATTCACTTGGTCGTATGGTATTATGGTTGTGAATTGGGGTCCGGTTCAGATGCTCGAGCGTTGATTTGCGGGTTATCCAGTCAATTCATCGAAAAACAATTCATAGAAAAAACAATTCATAGAAAAACCATTCATAGAAAAAACAAATCATAGAAAAAACAATTCATAGAAACACAATTCATAGAGACCCAATTCATACAAGTATATTAAAAATATCATTCAGTTTTGTCTATTTTTAGTTTTAAAATTTAAATTTAAAGAATTCTCACAAAAAGTCCGTCCGTCCATCGTTTGAAAATAAAGTTTTAATTAGGCAAATATTTTTTATAAAAAATTATTTATTTTTTAGTAAAGGGAACGCAGGTTTGGTAGAAATTCACACGTTATTACTCTTATGAGAAAAATAAAGAACACTCTAAAATATATTTATTACTGTATTACTTTCAGCATATATTTTGGAATTTTCACGGATTCGCAATGATCCATGAAGGATGTTACCGAGGTGTGCCTAGTTCATTCGTAATTGCGACAAAATCACATCTACGAGTATTTAAACCCAAAAATATCATGAAACTTTTTTATAAAGCATGAGAAACATGGGAAGCCTTGACAAAAAATTTTTTGCTCCATTCTGCAATTCCCAACAATGGTCTTCTATCTATTCACTTAAAATTTGTGTGTGAAGGCTGGACTTTATGTTCTGGATAGTTATGTCATCGCTAGAAAACAAATTTTAACAAAATAAAGTTTTTCGTCGCGGCGATGTTCTAAAACTTACAGTTTTCGCATTACGTCGACAAAAATATATACATTTTCCTTATCCTTTTCACATGAGTTAACCTTTCAAAAGAAACCGCAATTATTAAAGCTCCTTTGAATTGTAAATAATTTGCAACACATAATTAAAAGAGATTAGCTAAACGTGTGAACCTTTCCTTTATAATTAACACTCTGAAAATGGGCAAAAATGCCTATTGGCATAATATGCAAATTGATGATTCTTTTAAAATTAGATAAGAAGTGAGCTTTTGTGGAAAAATGTATATATATATATATATATATACCAAAGGGTTTATAATTAAGGAATGACAAGCATTTTTATATAAATTGTATATTTAAAAGTAATATGTAACATAATTATATATACACAATTGATTTCAGCCAGTTGGAATTACTTTCAACGGTGCTAATGACGTCATTTGATTGTATTTTTCATGGTCTCTCAAAAGTGACAGCTAAATGCTCCCATAACATAAAAAGTATTTACTAGTTGTAAAAATATTCTTAGTACAAAATATTCCACAACAAATTTTCCAAGAGCCTTTTATAAAATAAATTATTAAAATCATTGATATAGACTACAATAACCCGCATAATTTAGTCACATAAAAAAAACTGTTAAAATTTAATAATAAAATATTTAAAATAGTATTTTAGTCGTAGTAACTTTTTTGGATTTAAAAAAAAAATATTCATAATTTAGACTTTAGTTTAATATTTGTGCATCATATTTTTTTAAATAAAATCCAGCAGATTGTAGTAATCAGCCGACAGCTAAAGCGTAGAAAATTCCGCCGCCAGCTTTGTCGGATATGGCAATTTTTAACATATATATATTTGTGATATATATGACATTTAAAAAAAAAACTTTTTTTCAACCTATTCTATAATATTTTGTTTGACAATATTTTTTTAATACTGCTGTGAATTTATTTCTACAAACGACAACAAATTAAAATTAAACTAATCACCAATAAATTTAATAATATTATAATTTCACTCATAATTAGTAAACTCAACTACACCAAAGAAGTGCGTCGACAGAATGTTTAATCTAAACTCACCCAGTTGCAGTTCACCAAAGCGGACATCATCTTCTGCACCAACAAAAACTCCACTTTTTACAATCACTCCCAAATTCGATCCGTATCCATCGCATTTAACCAGCAGTACGATCGTTTCCAATACGTATTTTACCAACATCCGACAACAGTATCACGAGCGAGTACAGGAAATCACAAATCTTAAAAAGTATGTTAAATCAGCGGAACAAAAAGTTAAAATTTCGGAGGGAAAGGATCTGCGAAATGTGTGTACCCTAGCGTCACTAAAGAAGGCATTAAATGAGAAGATAGTTGACTGCACTCCACTGGCAGTGGAGTACAAGAGATTAAAGGCTATACTGATTGTTATTAAATAATAAAATTCTTCAATAATATGAATATTTTGTATTTTTCTTTGTCTATAAGTATAAATATTATACTCAAGTTATAACAATTTTGATAAGCCTACCGAGATGGCTACGATCTCTTAAACCTCTTAGATAGCTCTCACCGATTTTAGCTTCAGCTAAGCTCTTGAACAACAATAACTCCCATAGGCGAGATTATTTGTGTATTACGAGAACAGTTATAATTTTGACATTTTGCAATTTTTTTTTCGGTTTCCTAAGGTTGGTAGAGAAAGGCTAGACCTTTCCAACAATTATAAATTTGTGGAGACGGTGCTACGAGAAGCAAAGTTTGAATTTGACTTTGGTTGAACGACAGGTGATTTTTACCCTTGCTTTAAATAGGATGTTTTATAAAAGCGCGACAAAAGCTTTTGAAAACACTTAATATTTGTTTCCATTTAGAATCAAATAATTATATAAAGCAAATGTTATTCCATGTTGACTGGCTGCACGCTTCCGATCGTGAATAATGACTACAATCCAGTTGTGATGAGATGTTTTCGGCTAATCACCTGGCGGATTGAAATGCCATCATTAACTAGAGAAAGGAAAGGATTTCATGATGTGTATGTTGCGCTGATAAATAATAATGCATCTCTAACCAACGTACAGAAACTATATCATTTAATTTCTAGTATTTACTCAAATAAAGTGGCTCGTTTCCCATCCGTCGACATCTTCGGACTCAGCGGTTTCGATTAAAAAACCACGATACAACAAAAGAGTGTCTATTTTCCCTTACAATTCTGAAAATTGATATATTGATACAGTATCTATCAAAAGTAAGTTAACACTGCCTTATAATTTGTATATGCCACCAAAATCCGTCGCACAAACTCAATTTAATTTGATGTTGGATCCAACACACTGTTTCAAATTACCATTATTCCGTTATAATAACTATATATGTGATGACCTTGAAGTAATAAATAGCCTATTGTAAATGTAATTTATTATTGATGTACAGTCGGGCCTAAAATTCAAGCCAATATTGCAATCTTTATTGTGGAGAACACAGATTACCAAACGATCGTTTGGCTGCCAGATCGTAATTGGCCAATTTGAGATTATCGACTCAACATGGTCAGGTATGGCAAGTCTTCAGCACCATTTCTGGCCATCCGAACGATACGACAATTGGCGTCAAATATTCTAGAGAACGCCAGAGAACTTCAACTTCCTTTACGAATCGAGGCAAACAAAGCTCTTGGTATTCATTGGAACCCAACTTCTGATTGTTTTCAATTCAAGGTTAATTTGACGACGACTAGCGAACCAATAAAAAAAACCTCTCCGAGGCTGCAAGATTGTTTGATTCGCTAAGAAGACTGGCACCAACGGTAATTGTGGCAAACATTATCTTTCAAAAACTATGGCTAGAAATGTTAACCTCAAAAACTCGAGTAGCACCCGTTTCTCAAAAATCTTTGCCCAGACTAGAGTTATGTGGAGCCAAACTTCTGACGAAACTGCTGAAACAGACAAAATCCGCGTTAAATCGTCCCGACATTAATTTTTTTGACTATTGTGGTTTCATGGTTTAGTGATCACCCAGTGAGATGCCAACTAGAAAATCACCCAGTTTGGTAGCAAGGTCCATCATGGTTAAATTACCGATCGGAATCTTGGTTACCATGTAAAGAATCCAAATTATGTCAACCAGAAAATGAGCTTGCGATACGCCTAATACAAACTATACCCAAGAAAGATTTTGCTACCGATTTTAAAAAAAGATATTCATTAATGTGCAAGTTTGGCTTCGAAGATTTTTTCAATATCTTATCAATAAAAGCAGAATTAAATGATTCATAAATGGTATGGTATAAGATAATACAATAATCTGAATACGGAAAATAATTGTCAGAACTACAGAAAATCAAAGCAATTGATCGTAAAAGCTCAGTTATGTCCTTGGACCCCAGAATTGACGAAAAAGGATTTTTTCGAATTGGAGGAAGGAAGTATTATTTGTGGAACCACTAATTAACGAAGCACATGTACGCACACTTCACGGATGAACACAGTTTCAATTGAGTGTATAGTAAGCAAACAATATATGCATAACAATAATTAAGTGTCCTCTGTGTGTTTGTTCATATAGAACATATATATATAATATACATATATATATAATATCGGGCAACTACTTCGCGTGCATGCTTTTTTTGGAATGTTAGCACTCTATAGTATGCATGCACGAATAGGATTTACCAGTCGTCGAGGAGTACCATTGAATAGTACTAAGACAACGGGACAAACTTGGTCGGAGCGAACAATTTACTTGTGGATATATGCAAAAACGAGTTGCATTCCATCAAACCATTTCAAAATTTAACAAAAATCGAAGCATGTCTAAATTCTAGAACAATAACTCTTTTAACCGAGATATAGACGATTCAAATGCTCTAACAATTGGGCACATTGGAAGATATTTAACTTATCCTGATATTACTAAGATCACATTAACTCACGCAAAGACTTTTGAAAGAGATATCAAAACAAATATCTTCAAAGTTGCAAAAACGAACAAAATGGCAAACACGAAATACGGAATGTAATAATAATAATAATTAATATAGAACACTTAGTGCTTATACGCCATGAAAATATTCCACCAACAAAATAGTCTATGGGTCGTATTATAGAACTACATCCAGGAAGTGACGGGCCTAATAACACTAAAAACTCAACACTCTATTATACAACGATCACAAAATTATGCAGACTGCCAATAAACGAAGATATGTGCAGCAACATCCCACCAAACCCAACATTCGTAGCAACACCCAAAATGCAATCGTGGGACCCGCTGGTAACAATTTTTGGGTACGCCTATGATCTCAGTCGTTAAAACAGATCATAAATCATTGACTGCACTTTTTCTCACAATAAATAACAACACTAAATGAATTAGAATTTTTCTCTGATATTAACATGTTACATGAATCTAGCACTCTATTAGCAACAAAAACTTTAGATTTTGAAGGTTGTCTCCGCAGCAAACCTAAATCTATGGTCGAGTCTGTTCATGCATACATTTAAGATTATTCGATTGATAACGCTCGGCTGACGGTAGTTCAGCTACAAGTTCTGCTACAAGTACAGCAACAAACAATCAACAGCAAAATTATATATTAACCTTTTTATTGAGCTTTCGATACAGTGGAACACCGTTTATTACTTGAAAGTTTGACTCACTCGAATAGATGAATTTAGCATATTATGCAATTAAACTAATAAAAAAAACTCCTGACAAACTGAAAACAATTCGTTCAAACGATAAAAGTGATATTCTAAATATTGACTGAAATATTCGCAACTTGCACCCCATTATTTATTATATTTATTAATGACTAAATTATAAGCTGACGACATTGCTATAATTTACGAGTATTATTGTAAAAACGCTGACGAACTTAAAATGCAAATGCAAGATGATCTAAATTATCTAGATACTTATTTTAATTCACACTTTAGCTACCTTTCGAAAATATGTTATATAAATTGAATGAATTACAAACATTAAAAAACAATGCTATAAAAGCAGCAACCCTGTTCTACAAATACACTATTTAATACAACATTCCTGAAATTATCAGATTCTATTATAATTAACAAAATTATTCTATTATTAAATTATTACACAATATATACACACATAATTTACAAATTCAATCAAACTTCGAAGTGCACGGCACTAGACAACAACAACTTTTTCACATAAATTCGACAAGATCAAATATCAACTCCTAATCAGTTCTAAACGACTCATGCTGTTATATAATGTGATTCCACACAATCTGAAACAGATCGTCAACTTGCCAACTTTCAAAAAGAGACCTAAAATATTTATAACTTCTTCTGATATATAAAAAAAATTAATAAAATTAAGTAGATTCAACTACCGGTATGTACAGTATTCCTCTTTTTACGATACTGCGAAAGCGACACCACCTTATTTATGTTATGCTAAGCGTTTCATTCGTTCCTGTTCAGATAATATCCTTGAAATACAAGGTTTTAGCGCTGACTAGCCACGATTTCGTCAGCAAGAGTACACGGATGTTTATTAGCAAAATGTGTATGTATTTGGAAGAATGCTCTTAGCTCCTGAAAACATATTGAGCAATGTATGAAGTGCAATGCTTGTTCCTCTGGAACAGATCTCACCTGACTTTTTTTAAACAATTGCATTCAATTTTAATGACATCATTATTTGTATTAAATATTATTTTACCCACAGCGGTTTGTGCCGACTAAACGGCCGAATGTCGGCACCTATTTATTTGTTTACAAATGATACAAATCAGACATTGCGGCAATCGACTATAGCGTAGTTTACACTTCATTTAAAGAAGATCAACAAATTTGAATTTGACTTTTTCATGTGAATATTAGCGATAAGTCCATTAACCCACGCCAACTTTATGTTAAAGTGTTTACAATGATTATTCATTGTCATGATAATAAATCACATATAAACTATTTATGTTTATTTAAAACGTAGTAAGATCGATTCGAGAATATATAAAGCATTTCAAAGCAAATACTCTATCGCTTCTTTTCTACCCTTACTATTTATTTAAAGAATCCAAATGTATAGTCTACTTAAAATACTTATTGAACTCAATTCTAAATCAGCACACACTATAAATATAAAGGGTTTTTCAATAGGTGCGCTTCAACTTTTTTTTTTAATAAAACACAAACGGTTTGACTTTTCAACTA
>JANSTU010048433.1:0-10045 GCA_027564075.1 Bolitophila hybrida | reverse complement strand
CGAAAAGTTCGTTTGCATTTGGGTTCAACGAGATTTTATTGAACTTTTCCGTGTTGGCGGGGCTTTAAATGCATCGTCGCAAGCAAATATAGCGTTCCTGAACGCGAATATTTGGCAAAGTTATGTCTATAGATATACGAGTACTATTGAAATATTCACTCTGCTTATGAACGCCATTTTATTACATTGTGAATATAGGGATTTTTGTCGCATCTTCAATTTTCAATTAAATTAAATGACATCGCGATGTTTTCAATACGTAGTTATAATCGAGTATGAATTTTATATTTTTGTTTGGATAGATAGTTTTTTTATAATTCCTGTCGAGCCAGCAGTTATGATGAATAAACGTCATTAAACGTACATGTATTTGAGCACACAGGTCCCAATATTTTTATTACTAATTAGGCTCTTTAAGATATTATATTGTTGACTGGTTTCAGTCCAGTTCGTCTAGCGATAATGTTTCAGAAACAAAAGATCAACAATAATAAAATCAACAATTCTTCGAAAAAAAAAAAAATGTTTGAAATTATTTTTGGTATTTGGTACTTTAAAGTAAATTTAATTTCTTTGTTTTTTTTTTTAATTTAACCATACTTGCGGAAGATAGGTACAAACAATATATTAATAAACTTCTTCTTTAGAAGAGATGGTAAAATATTATGCTTGATATGTTAAAATTTGGACTTTACTTTGCAGTTAATTAAAAAAAATATTTATTCGATACAATTTGTTATCATTAAGAATGGCAATAGGATAATTTGTTTTTTTTATGATACGCTCCATAAATTAAATTTTAGACTGTATATTTTGATTATGGAAGGACTATAACTAATAACATATAAAAACGGCTTTAGCCGCCAGGCGCTCAAATACATCTGTTTCAGACGATGAGCAATAATAATTTTTAGCCAAACTAAAAAACAACATTGTTGGTTTATATTATATAAACAATCCTTTAGGTATATTCAAAAGGGGTTTGGGTATATAGAAGCACTATTCCAGGGCCTTTCCGAAGGATTGTTATTCGAAAAAAACACCTCAAAAATATGAAGTTTATATGTTGCTATACGTTATGTCTGTAATTGTATGTCAAAAATGTACAAAACTCTCCATTTATGTCGGTCGAAAAGTACTTGTTCGAAATGTCTCCAAAATACGACCCAGTTGCAGTTATGAGATCCACATTTGAAGAAATACGCTTACCGGTAAGCCAGATCTTCATGTTTGGAAACAGGTAGTTGTCAAAAAAGACAAGATCAAGCGAATACGGTTGCTATTGGACCGATTTGTGCAATTTTACCTGTGGAAGCATTTATGTGTGACATTTTGATTATTTTTCTTGTTTAAATGCGGCCTTCTTGAACTATCCAATAATTCAGTATAAGTTTTGATTTATAAATTTATATTATACTTCTAATAATATCTACTGAACCATCTTCGACCGACTTTAATTTATTAAATATTTGTGTTTCAAATCATCGCACTCCTTTAACACGCACGATTATCGAATGAGGGCACGATTAAATGTGTTAGAAAGTTTTTTGGAATCAGAATCTATTTTTATTATTTTAGATTGCAAAATAAAATTATGCGGTGAGCGCTAAATTCGTAGCCTTTTTGTAAGTTCATATTTAATCGATTAATCGTATAGCTTTTTTTGTTTGTTATAAAGAAAACATAATTTTCTGCATATTTTTTATTTAATCTTAAATACTTTTTTTTTTTTTTGTAATATGTTTTTTTTTATGTTTTTGAAAATAATAAAATCGATTGTTTAGAACATAATTTTTTCAATGATGGAAATCGGTAGTGCTCAGTGGTGCTTTATAATAAATAATTTAAACAACAACAAAAAAACCTAAAATGTAAAAGTTTTAACAGTAAATTGAATAACATGTTGAATAACATGGAATATAATAATAAAATATTATAACATTATTTATTTTATAATACAAAAACGAATAGTGTATTATTTTATCTCTGCATTTGGATAATAATCAGATGCCAAGATAAAGCTTTTCAAAACTGTTCCTGTTCCAAAAAAGCTCAAAAGATTCAATCACAATTGCATATTCTACAGCAGAGACAAGTACCATACATTTCTATACTACATTTATCTTGTATTTCCACCAACATGGCGTTTTACTATAAAAGCTTTTAGCTTATACATAATTTTATAAATGTTCTGTCTCCATATTATTGTTTTTTATATAAAATTTATTATGTTTCTATAAATATATGCTAAAATATGTGTTTACTATTTTCAGGTAAGTTACATTATAAGCGGCTTTCAAACATACGTTCCACACAATTCTTTGAGTGTAAAATAAAATATTTATGAAAAGCTTTCGTAGAATACTGCGGGTAAGTTCATCCTTTGAGTGGAACGTATTTATACACTTAACAGTTCTAATTTTATCCGCCATGTTCGCCACTGTAGCATAGCATGCATACTGGAAATCGTCATGATAATGATTTACATAATTTCTTTACATTTTTAAATGATACAGCAAAGATCATATGTCATTTCATATTTGTGTCCATACGCTAGAAACAAATTTAAATTTCTTTAATTTTTATTAATGAAAACAGAACATCGAAAATAAATCTAACAACATTGAGTTACAAATACAAATAATAATATCATTTCAGGATATTTTAAAAATACTTTAAAATATATTACGTATAAACTGATATTTTAACTGTGGTCCGAAAAAGTCCATTTATTTACTCAAATTAATAATTAATCCCGGGATGAAATTTCTCATCTAAATACACAAGACAAGAATGTATGTACTCTTGTATAATTGGCTCGAACGAAAGCTTCGAAACACAAAATCGTAAGACAGAAAGTCCGGACAACAACGCGGTTTATTAATTTAATTCACATGGCACACGACCACATTATGTCAACTTGACGAAAACCACTAATTCATATCCGTTTCTACATATGTGTGAATATGCTAGTATATATAAACTGTATATATAGATGTACATATATTATATATGTTATTAATAATATCTGCTAGCTCCAAGGCTGTCTGTACCATAAGAGTGTAGACGTAGATATATGCTTATTTACAGGTTTGCTTATAATATAGATTTGTTTTGCTAGCTAGAGTACTATACATATATACAGATATACAGAGGTCTGGAAGGACGTTATATTATACAAAGTACTAGATATACTGTATATACGAATGCATTTCCTTTTACACAGCACCTCATGCACGTAATGTGGTCTGGCATATGGTGCTATACGGCTGCAGATGCCATATACCATGGGAAATATATATATATATATATACAAAAATATAAATTATAGTGAGGTGGAAATGTATACATATACATGGTATATATGTGTAATATGTGTACGATTAACGTCATTGGATTTGGCCTGAGATGGGTAGTTTGACCTCAATCTATAATCGTAAGACACATAATTCTATTTATTTATAGAATCACGCTCAAATTCGCGCTGGCTCTAATATATCCAACGTCGTTGTTCTATTTTAGCGAGAAAGGATACTTTGTCGGGTATTATACGAGTATGTAATATAAGATTTAATATAAATAGATAAACACATTCTATTACTAGTTATTTATATGTATATATTACATTTTTGTTATTGTGGTCGGTCTTCCGTTGTGAAATTATAGTAAAGGCTTGCGATTATTTATTGAAAAAACTAAATACCTTTTTTTTGCACGACATTTCAATAACATTTCTAGCCTATATCTTATACTTTGAAATATTTTGAATTAGAGGCTTTTTCGAATTTCGTTTGATTCCAACAAATCACAAGGAAATTATTAAACTCTATTTCAGTTCTGGGATTGTCTTCTAGGTTTATTGACTTTTTACGAAACCCCAAAGAAAGAATATTTAATCCGTCACATAATCATAATAACAATTTCATATTTTTTTTTTTGATTTGGGTGAGAACGAATAATTCGTTTGTTAGTTTTAATTTCATAGTGTACTTTCCCCTTCATTCATCTTATTTTTGCTGGCTTCTATTATGATGGATATTTTGTATATGTTTTCGCATACACTAAATCGCCAAGAGATCCGTTCTTTAAGCACGTCGAAAACTTCTTAAGGCGAGCTCCGGTTAAGTATTTAAAGAAATTTCGGTTTGCTTGTTTTTAATTGACTCAAATTGTTTTTCTGATGGTATTTTGAGCAGATCAATTGGTACACAAAGGTTTTCGTCCTAGAAAAATGTCTATCAATGATATACAATAAGTACATACAATTTATTGGGCAGCACAGAGTCATTATGAATTCGTTTACATGGCCTGTCTGTGACATTAATTGGTGGTTGCATTTGTTGTATGGCATCAACTTTCTACGATGTTGGCCATCGACAGTGCGTGTCTACAATTTTCAGACCCGTAGAGTAGTTTTCACAATAATAAACTGGTGTGATGATTCCTGCTTCTTGAAGACGTAAATGTTCGTCCTCGATGAAAGACCACGATAACACATAAGTCGGAAGTGTTATCGTAGCAACGTCAATTCCTAAAATGTCTAAACCGTTAGTGTCTGTTGTGGTTCTTAGCACTTCGATCCAGGTACGTTGTATGTTTGCTTGCTGGGCTTCCTTTGCTGCGCCAGGCAAGTGTTGTGTCTGATGCTGTGCAGTATTGTATTTCAACTGGCAGAGCGAATATCTGCGTCTCTGCTAGATTGCAGGCCGCTTTTTTACAAGCTTCAGGCGGCCTTTGTATGGCGAGAGAATATAATTTATGTATTTTTCGTGATCGATTTGATGAAGGAATTATCCTCACTTGCAGCGCAAAATTTTGTTAAATAACAATATGAAGTGTGTTTAGTGTTTAATCGTTAGATTGTAAATTTTTGACAAAATGGCGGCCAGTCAAATTTAAAAATTCGATTTTCACTAAAAATAACGGTGGTTTTTGGGTTATAAAAGGTCAATTTTTTTTCGAAAATAAAACCGAACGATCAAACCCTACATTTGTATTTTTTGAATAAGCCTGCAAACTTTCAAAAAGATCGGTAGAAGAGTTTTCCAGTAATTTTGGTCACCGATTTCAACAATGCCATTTCGATAAAAACGCGTCTAATGTTTCAACTTCAGTTTACATACGATGCCACTTCCAACAATACAATTTACTCTTTCTTGCCTTCTCATAATTCTTCCCTCACGGTAGCGCTCGTCTCTGCTACTGAAATCCGGGCTTCGTCGATTTTTTCACATATGTGTGCGCATTGTGACCAAAATCAATGCAGTAACTGTTGAGCAAGATAAGAACGATTTATTTTTTAATATCTATGAGCTCCCTAATCAAGAATCGATTTTATGACGATTTTTTTGTGGAGTATGTAACGTTAGCATTATATTTAATATCTCATCGCATTGGATCCTTTAATCCCCTGTGGGACATAGGCCAGTGTGCGATGCCGCAAACCGGATTAATTGACCATTACGGGTTCACACGAGTGTTCAGATCAAGCTAATGTGCTGTTTGTGCTGTGCTACTCCTATTGCAGCTACTGTGCTCTAACACTCACAAAATACTCGCAACACATCTTTGATGGTTAGGAGTCTTAATTTGCCCTTACGCGACTATAACAACTTTGCAGGGCAAATGCGTATATTTTACAGATATCTCTATGCACCGAGATCTATCTTGCTATTTATATTTTGGTATTTTATAAACAGGGTGCGAGTGTACATGTTAATTGATGGCATTAATGTTCCGTTATTCCACGTCAATAAACTATTTCAGAAACAGGCTATTAATAGCAACAGAAACCTATTGATTTAAAGTGCTACATTCGAAAAACACTTCGGTCTGCCGGTCGGGATTGAACCGGCGGCATCCTATGAGCCAGGCCAACGCGCTAACCCACTCGGCTATGGCTGTGGTTTATTTTATATTTATATATATTTAATATAGCACAACAAATATTATTAAGATATCTTTATCGGTTATACGAGGTTCCGTAATATTATTCTGGCATGCTAGATAAATTTTAGAGAATGAATACTTGCAACATATACGAAGTTTTTGTTTGTATGCTGCGAGCTTTTATAATGCGAATATTTCCATCAATACATTTTCATGATGTGGATTTATTTTATGCGGTAATATCTGAGACTTATATAAATAACAGAAAATGTTTAAAAGGTTTTCCGTTAATGATGTGACTGAACGAAGTCTTATGACTTCAAATATGAAGGAAATTTGCAAAATATTCCAATCATTTTTTTAATGTGTTTACATCAATGATGATGATACAGATAGGACGGCTAGTTCGTTTAAAACTTCTGGTCTTAGATCATTGCATTTTTTCTAGTAGTTTTGTTTTGAATTATGTATTGGCGTTTAACATCAACAAGGGCAATCAACGTGATTTTATGGAGGATTGTTCTACTTCCAATTACTTTGATGAAATTACGAATCATGCTGTTAGTGTCATCGAATCTGGTGGTTTACTAGACGTACTTTATACTGATTTTTGAAAGTACAAAGTACGTCACAGTCATTTCTGCCATGTTGGATTAGATCATCTCAACCGTTTAACAATGGTTCAGGAGTGCTGCAGAGTAGTCCCTTAGGATCGCTACTCTTTAAATTATTTATTAATGATTTGTCCACTTTGTTTAGTCACTCTAAATGTCTTATGTATGCCGATGAGATAGTTTCCAAAGTCTGTCCTATCTGATGTGACTATCTATCTTTTTTTTTTAAATATTGATAAATTCAAAACAATCATTTACAACAGAAAGGAAAGACCAACTCAATTCGACTACATTATTTACGGTATTACATTTTCAAGCATGTTTGAAGTAAGAGACTTCTTCCAGTTTTTTTGAATATTTGTGAAGTATATTAAGTTTACAATCTCAAAATATTATTTGATGCTATAGGATTTATGAAAAGAATATGCGCTGATATGCGTATATGCTCTTGTGAGATCACAGCTAGAATACGACACAGTTAGTTCATTGGAATCTATACTGAAGTAATATGTTTTTTATGCAATTCTTCAGCCTTATGTCGGGCGCTGTAGACTATTGTCTTTATATAGTCCCTTTTTTATCGACCTAGAAATGCTCAAGTTTTTTTCTGTTTGAGTTGTTATCCGGTCGCATTGACGCCTCTAACCTGTTATTTTATGTTTTTGTATTTGTATTTGTATGCACCACGTTCACGAATTTTTTTACACATTAAAAATTACAGAACATATTACAGAATATTACGGTCGTTTCGACCCAAGGAATATTATGGCTGAATAATTTAATCGCGTGTCTAATCGCTTATATTTCAATATCACCGTGTTTCGGCATAATGTCAGGGCCTAATCATGGTTGGATATGAAATCTGAGCCCCATTGTGTTAATTTATATGATATATGAGCTCTTCAAAAATATACATTTTACCTTATTTTCGGATACAGTCAAAGTTGTTCGAAGTTTCAGTGGCTCTCAAATATTATCCAAATCCGATGTTTTTTTTTTAGATCCAGACGTAATCGTAATTGTGAATCGGCATGTTTCCGCATAGATTTTGTTTACAAAATATATGCTCTCACACAACTAACTGCATGATAATGTACAGTTGTATACTCAAATTTTAGAGCAAATGCGCCAGTATTGCAATTACGCTACTTGTATCTCGCGTACTTAAATGAATGATGTTTACAAAATGTTTACATGCAATGTAATAGGCAGCTTGGCGACGTGTAACAAGATTATCACAATTGATTCTCTCTTCTCTAGTATGAATTCTGAATCAGTTACCAACACAAGTATATTGGCTAATAATTTAGCGTATAGTTCAATCTGTACATATAATGCTTTAAATGTAATGTTTCCACTACTGGCTTTTCTTTGATTGAAAAACACCCAGCTGGATAATAATTAGGAGTGTCGAACTTATATGTTTGTTGATCATTTAGGCAGTAGTTTTTCATGTCCTTTTTCCTAAAGCAGATATTGAAATTGTGCGATATCCCCAAAAACACCATATTTGTAATAAGGCTGGGCAGTTTCTTTGACTGAAACCAAATCATTAGATTGTGTCCTGATGCGGCAGTTCCCTGAACTTTGTTTTTCTATTACAAAAAGTATACCAAATCCATTTAAAAAAACCACACACACAAAATTTTAACAAGCAAACATTCAAACGGAACTCTCTCTAAACTAAGTAAATACAGATTGAATAAACAAACTACCCACATACACACAGACACATAATTATGCTATGCATACACATATAATATACTCGTATGTAAAACTTTGTATAGCTATAACTTGGCAAAAGTTGAATTTTGTATGTTCTTCAAAGTTAACCTAAATAAACAAATCGGCTAACTTCCAAAACAGTTTAATATGGCCACATGCGAGAGTGCTGGATGCATGTGAGCATTTTGCATATCTGTACAATTGTAAATAGGTTGAAAATATATGTAATGTTTAAGGGTTACGTTTATGTGGGCGAATTATAGATTTTTTATAGGCCGTTTTTAACTGAAAAACTGTTTTGTGAAGATATATAAAATCTGTTAACTCGGTTCTGTGCGCTGATATAATGTAATTCTATAGAATATATATAATACAATAGAGGACGATGATATTTCGCAGCAAGCCGCACCATACTGAGACTTTCATCCATGTTTCTTCAGTAATGATACTCATTCAATCTAATCTAATCTATAGACTATAAATAATAAAAATACTTCATAAATCGGTTATATTCAAACTGTAATAAAATATAAAAAAAAAGAAATATTTACATTTAAAACATATTTTTTTATCTATTGGCTATTTCTATTTCGAAAAAATGTCTACTCACAGTTTACATATACTCAGCTACAGAATGAGTTTTCACAATTAACTTGAAAATGCATAAATAAATTTAAATTAGGACAAAAACAAATATATTTATTTGTTTTGATTACGCAGTGTTCTTGCGCATGTGAGTGTTTGTGTGTGGTGTAGGTTTGTGTGTTTGGTTTTGTTCTGTTTGTGAGTTAACATTGTAAAGGCTCCTCTGTCTATATATGGTATAAATTATAAAACATAACATTTAGTTTAGCTTCATGCATCACCCACAGCTAACACCTATATACATACACCGAGAATAGATTTAAATTCAAATGAATAAATTAATTTTCTAAACAAAACAGTTGATTTAATTGTGCGATTTTGTTATTTATTTAAACAAGAGTGTTTGGATATGTTCGGACGTCTGGTATTGATATATATGGACACTCCATTACTTTAATGCAAACACACACACCAACATCGTGTGTGAATGCCATTAAATGGACTTTATTTTCAAATCAATTCATTCATACATACAATAAAAGCAGTTTTATTTAAATGATGGTTAAACTAAATATTTATTACAAAAATATCGGAAAATGCGATAAACAAAAAAAAATTAAAATAACAAAAAAGACTCGATTCAATTCGCATTAATTTGATTGTCTGTATATGATTAGAGACAATAATAAAATTAAAGCTTCAGAAAATCTCGTTTATGATAAACTATCTTACATTCAACGATGAATCTAAGAATATTGTCAGAGGAGGATTAAATGAGAAAAATAGAATTAAAGCATATACAATTACTAACTGATTCGCTAACGTCACAGACGTCTTTGGGCAGTGCGTCCAATACGACACGTCAATTCTAAGACAAAATTAAAAATATCACAAATTTATTGAACAAAATCATTATAATAATAAAATTTAAAAAAAGATGGTTTGTTAGAAAAACAAAATGGAGAAAACGTATTTTCTCTATAAAAAAAATCCCACCACATACTTAGACGATATATACAGGATTCGGCGCTGTTCCAAATTAAAAATGCTGACCAATTTTAATAAAATTATGATATTGTCTTGTCTGTCTATTTTTTTTTAGTTTCAGAATGGAACATACATTCTGTCAAATAAGTACCCGGAAATTTGAAAAAAAAAACACAAACAACTTATCAATCATCTAAATTTATTATATCCCCTTCAAAATAGGCCCCTTCTGAGGCAATACACTT
>JANSTU010048432.1:0-23377 GCA_027564075.1 Bolitophila hybrida | reverse complement strand
AAACATATAATTTGTTACATTGTATATGAATGTATTAATAATATGTTTTATTCCTTCTCTCGACTGAACGCGGAATTATGTATTGTTATTATTTTATAATTATTTCACATTTCTTATATGAATTTAAATACAATGGTCGCGTGAGCCTGAACACACCGAAATCACAATGGACAGAATTAGATTGAGGGAGTTTGTAGGTATATATACTAACCTCAGTATCTATAAGATTTCATAAGATATTTCAAAGCGTAATATTTTTATGGCGTATGAGAGTTTGTGATTTGTAAGGTATAATATCGCGAGCGTGTGGCCTTTAAACATCGAAATATACAATAAAAAGAATTCGTAATTGCATATATGTGAGATGCTGACGAGATGCTGGATGACGCATTTTACGATTTATGTATTACAAATTACACAAGCTAGAGAAATATATGCAGCTTACTCATATATAGCGGTTTTTATTTTCAGAAATTGTAGTCATTACGTGTGTATTTCTAGTATTAAAATATATATATAAATATTGAAGATTTGTCATCAGGTCTTGGCATACGGCTTAACGAAGATATGTTTGTAGGTGCGATCTCATTAAGCTATTAGAATGATCACGAGCGATCATGGATGAGATCGTAAAACCGTTCAAAGATCACGAGAATCGTGCGATCGAAATTAGACAAGCACATTCGTATAAATTTGAACCGCGTGAATATGGAAACGATCGCAGCATAATTAAAGGTTAATGAGTTTTGGCTTTATTAAAATACGATATTTTTTTTAGAAAGTTATATATAGTTGGTGATTTTAAAAAAAATTATAATAATAAAAAAGAATATAAAGAAAAACCATATGCAGGATTTTTTTCAATAAGCATAAAAATATAACTTTTAAAAAAATAAGAAAATAACCTATTTAAATTCAAAATAATGTGTGCCTAAAAAAAATATTTAACAAAGAATATATAATAAATGTTACAATAAAAAAATGACAAAAAACCTACATTCATTATTTAAAACTTATTTAATCTTTAATTTTTTATAACTTTTATTTATTTTTTGAAACTTTTATTTATTCTTTCACACAATATTTTTTTCATTTTGGCTGTCATTTTCATATTGAAACCATTTTTAAAAATGAATTGTTATTTTTAAGCATGATATATTTATTTTTAAATAATTCTTGACAAAGAATATAATTTGTTTTTTAAGCGGTAAAAAGTTTCCACATTATATTCAATTGTAAATGTAATTATATTGAATTATAATTATATTATTATACTTGTATAAAAACATGTAACTCCGTGTGTGTGTCACCCAAAAACTCGAGAATGGATCAACGGAATTGAATGAATTTTTGTGTGTGTTTTGATTATCTTACTCCTGTGGTGGCTTAGCAAAAATATTTGGAAAAACCAAAAAAGAAAGCAGAAAACATCGAAAATATTGCTTTTTATGGGGCGTGGCTTTCAAAAAAAAAAATATTCATATTTTGTTCCTTATATTTTTTATAACTATGTTTTTGGGGATAAAACTCCTATCACTCTTTTAATTTATGAAACTTTTTTTATTTGAAATAATAATAAAAAAATAAAAAGAAAAATTAAATAAATATTTTTTTTTAAATAAGTGCATCATTACTGGCTACCCCTATACGCCCAAAACGGAGTTATAAAAATTGTCAAACGGGGGTGGTCAAAAGTTTGGTACTAAAAAAAAAAAAAAAACTACAAAATGTTCAAATTGCCTCCCTGATCAATTTGAAGTAGTAGGTTTTTGGAGCTTAAACCCCTAACACCCTTTTAAGGGTATTTAAAGTTTTTTTAAATATAAAAATGTGTCATACAAACTTTAAAGACCCTTAAAAGGGTTTGAGAGGTTTTAGGCCCTAAAACGTAGTACTACAAATTGAAAATTGTGTAGTTTTTTGTTAGATTAGCAAAAAGTTTTGACCACCCCCCTTTTTTACCATATTTCTCTTTTTTTTGGGGAGATAGGTACAAAATGATGATGCACTTATTTAAAAACGGTAACACTTTCTCGAGAACGATTCGTATTGGGACGAAAGGCTCGCGGATTCCGTCATAACTTCATCATAACTTCATTTTTACCATTTTTAACTCCTTTTTGGGGAGATAGGTACAAAATGATGATGCACTTATTTAAAAACTGTAACACTTTCTAGAGAACGATTCGTATTGGGACAAAAGGCTCTCTGATTCTCTGATTTACGTCATCACCACGATTATCATATCCACAAGGTTCCTCTTTGAATCCAAACGATTTGTGGCTCAAATATAAGGACGACATGTCTGAGAATGATTTGCACAACGGAAGCGTCACCTAACTTCAAATCCGACATTACAGATCGCATCAGAAATGGCAGTTGTTTTCCTTCAAATCGTTTAACACAGTCATGAACGAGGATGAAGTAGTCAACTATCCCACATAAATCTTGAATTCGCTGGAATTGTCCGGATTGCCACCACATAACTTTAAATTAAAAATTAGTTCTTCTGTGTCAAAAGTTTAATGAGAAATGTGATAGATGCAATCACCCTCATAGGAAAATATATAATTTCCAGTCATGCTGGCTTTTGTCATTGGAAGTGCGTGGAATTAACCTGGACTACCCGTTGCCTGTTTTAGAGTGAACAAACCTTCATCGCTGTTCGTTTTCGCAAATACATTACATTAGTAAATGGATTTCAAATGATTACGGTTAAGATTTATTATTGACTTTTATCGAAATAAGCGTGAATCAATTTAATTTTAAATTAAAAATCTTTAGAGCAAAACAACAATAATTATTTGTTTTAAACATTTATATTATTTAAAAATAAATAACAAAAAATAATATTTAATTCAGGTTTTTCGTTTTTTTATAGTATTGAACAAAAAAAACCAAACTGTGTTTCTATTTAATTAAAACAAAAATTCAACCACACAAAATGTTAATGATATTTGCCTAATCCCCCATAAAATATATAAATTTTAGTAGACCACAAAGCGCGCGCACACACACACACACACAAAAGGGTCATTATTTGAAAATATGTTTTAATTGAAATGCGCTTTTAGCGGTAAGCCCTAAAATGTATTAGAGCAATCTATGTCAATATGTGCATATGTGTGTACTTCAATGCGTCATAATGCATATATCAATATATAGTATATAATATGTAAATTTCCATATGCATTCGATTCAGCATATATAAACAACATTTGTATATGTCGCAGATTTTAATTGAATTCGTCCGATTAATAATGGACGCTAAATAGATTTGGTTTTTAATGGGAACGCACACGGCAAACAATTCCAGAGCACACGCAGTATTTGATGAATGTTATATTTGTATGTATTATATAGTAGACATGAAAGGGGACATTAATTAATTATTTTTGTTAGTGTCTCTATCTCACTCTCTCTCTCTCTCTATCTGTATGTGAGTAACTGTGTAATGGTAAAATTGTATATGCAGCGCGGTGACCGCTTGTGGTCGAACGCATTGCGCAAAATTTACACATTTTAACTATTTCTATAGCGTTGAGTCTATTTTGTTCTATAAATATACAACAAAAACGGTACTTACAATTTACGCTCAGCGTTACAGTTGTCTCCAGTCGTTTGCCCTCGGGCATCGCTCGATTCCAGACAACGCATCGAAATTTGGCACCATCATCTTCACGACGAGGTGTCAACGATAGTGTACTGGTCGTTTGGTGGTCCTTCGAACCACCCTTGCTGATCGGAGCCTGTAGCGGCACAGAGCTGCCATCACGATACCATCTGAATGAAATCCGAAAAGAGTTAGAACTTTGTAATTTTTTTAAACTGAGTTTTGTTTTCTTACGTTATTGTTGGATCGGGTGATCCACCGACACTGCTACAGGTTAGCTCCTGTTTCTTGTCCTCGGTAGCAATGGAAACGGCACCGGGTGCGACTAGCGGTGGTTGTGGTGGTGTCAATACAGTTAGATTATAATATTCCTGGTGTACGTCCGCACCGGTACCCACTGCCTTGATGCGACACTCAAAGCGTCCATTGTCACGTGCATACGATGCATTTCGAATCTGCAGATCATAGGTGCCCTGATCCGGTCGGAAGTCAAGTCTGAAAATATACAATAAAAATTACATGTTATTAATTTGCTCACAATTAATTTTCTAGATAAAAACAAAACAAAATTAGAAATAGAAAAATACAACATATTGGCTAATCACAAACCACTCGCCGCAAAAGTACAAAAGCTCGCGATCTCAATTAATTACGGATATCCTGGCTAATTAATTAACGGTTCTTCAGCGTCTATGAGCTATTTATCTTGTAGCCAAGTCACAGACACGATATGCTGCATTCAAGACGGATGGCACGCAGAAATTATTATGCTACATACGCAACATAACGCTATACATGCATATATATGCGCCTCGTTTATGTTTGCTTATACGTAGAGTTACGTGAGAATATAGCAGAGTGTAGATTATTCTACGCACAACAACGGGATCTTATAGGTATTATATACACGTACGTACAAATATATACATATATATTTTCTAGATCAACCGCATCTGTTAAGTGTCAAGATTGTTGACATTGGTTTATTACTTTGCGGTTTCAGATGTGCGTACACGCATACAAAGATATATACTAAAATAATTCTATATGTTTATATACGTCGTACGTTGCGTCTTTAAATCATATAGACTTTGATAAGAAACATACAAGCTTATTCATTTTGTGGCACATGAATAAAGTATCATGTTGCTTGAGTGCGGTTTTAATTAACTTTCAATGTGCGCAAACAACGATATACTATATATGCTTCAGAAGCCCCACCGCGGCTTCTTCATCAGGCCAAATTGTATGTCGTTGATTAGCATAACATTATTTTTATATGTTTTTACTGTTACGCATACAAAATCACACAATTGAATAAGTAAATCCTGTGAAAAACACAAGCTTATAAATTAAATTCGCAATGAAACATTCCATAAACCACTCCGACTAAAAACCCGCCCTAGAGATCGACGAGCGTCAACAAAAATTTCAATTTCGATCCGTTTTAATTATTTCTGACTGCACAAACAAATTCCGCATGCTCCCACGTCACGTGGTGCGCATCCATCCATTTCCATCCGGAGCGTGTTCTCCGATGCGACGTTATCTAATCCAAACAAACACTCTCGCTCCAGCAAGCGCAAAGAAAATCTCGTACAGACAGACACACACACACACACACACACACACACACACACACACACACTCACACACACACTCACACACACACACACACACACACACACACACACACACACACTCACACTTTTACATACGCCAAACACTCGAACAGAATAAAGCTCGATGCGGGAAAAAAAAGTTATCCGCAAAACTTTTCTGAAGTTAGCTTCAATTTATATATGGTCGCGCTGAGAAGGTATATATATATATAAAGCTCACTCCTACACACGTTTCATGGTGACGAGTATAATCAGGGCATACACGCTCCGCACAAACAAAGCCAGAGTGCAGGATTATGCATTAGGCTTATCCGATTTTTTCAATTATATGAGCTTATTGCAGCAGCTCTGTAACGCTGCGCAAACTTTGCGAAAACTTGGAAGTGCGATTGAGTAGAGGTTTGCCCGATCACCGGCGACGCGACAATGACCTTTTATTCTTTTACGCAAAGTATTCTTTACGAGGAATACTATTGTTTGCTAAGTCACCGCAAATTGAATCTACTCTAGAATCAACGAATTTGAAATACACCAAAAAAACTATTTAAATTGGTTTTCCGCACATTCTCGATGAAAACTTTCGCTATGTAGCAAACAACTTCAGTGATTATTTTTACTGTGAGCACACGCGCGCGGCAATGAATCGACAGACAATTTCAGCGACGAATTTAAATGTCTGCAACATGTGCGCTATGAAGTGTCAAACAATATAAAGTGCGTTTCAGTTAGTTGTGTATATATATATAAATTTCGTATACGTAATTCGTGTAGTTTGCTGGCAATTTCGTTTTGTTTTGCTCTAGAGAACGTCAGTCAATCCCTGTATGCAATAAGCTTTTATTAAATCAAAAATATATTGATTTTTCTATAAATGCAGAAAATATAAACAGTACAAAAGTATTCCAACAGTATATAGACAAAAAAGCCGTTTTGAGCACATTCCATGTGCGAAGCCGCACCCTGAACAACAAATGGCTCAAATAAAATTACCAGTTATTGATCTACCATAATTCACTGGATCTCATGAGGAATGGGCGTTTAATTACCAGTTCATGGGCCGTACTGGCCGTGATGCGCAGCTTGGTCTATCTCAACGAATACATTATCATAAATCCTGGTCTGTCTGGCGATGCAGCGCAATTGATCAATTGCTATAAGATTACCGATACCAATTTACCTTTAGCCATATATGCTCTACGTCGCCGCTATAACAACAGACGCATAATTGTTGAAGTACTTACATCCAAAAACCTATTGATCATTCGGAGTCGACTTCAACATTTACACTGAAGTCGGTCAAGCGCGGGCTGGTCGTACATCAAATAAGCCGAAAAAGCCGTTTAGCCGAATGGTCATCTAGCCGAATGGACCGTTTGGCCGAATATTGTTTAGCCGAATAGGCGTTTTGTCGAATGGTCGTTTAGCCGAATGGGCCGTTTAGCCTAAAGAGCCATTTGGCCAAATGAAATGTTTCGTTTAATGATTTGTTTTTGCACATATACATAAAATGGCGGACGCTGTTTACATGCAGAGTATGTTCTGTTATGTAAATGTGTTAAAACAAACAAGTTCATTCGGCTAAACGACATTCGGCTTATCGAAAATTCTGCTAAACGGCTCATTCGTAAAAATGACCATTCGGCTAAATTGCTCATTCGTCTAAATGACATTCGACCAAACGGCTAATAGCCCATTCGGCTAAATATTTTTATTAAATTTTTGTTCAAATGTACGATATGTATTTACGATTTTTTTAAGCTGTCCGAAAAAGAAACAAAAATGCAGATAATAATTAAAAAAAAATACAAAAAAAAAAGTTTTGTTTTTCAAAAAAACAAACCATTTTTTTGTTACATACTTATTTAAGAGTACAATGGCATCCCTATGTGAAATTTTCAATTTTAGTTGATTGCAAATAACAAAAAGAAAACGTGTCTATTAAAACCAACTAAAATATACATAAGTTACCTTGACGATATTACGTATAATATACATATGATATTCAAACGAGCACACGCCTTTCAATTAAAGCGATATTGCTATACAAGCGCGTCGTGTGACACAATATTCAAGTGCGCGAGTGTTTTGTCGATGAACTTCACGCAAAAGCTTCTGTACATATGCGTGTGACGCAAACCATCACGGAGTTAATTCTAAATTGAATCCACGCCAAAGAAAATGCGACAGACCAAACGAACGAATGTAATAAGAAGAAAGTATAAAAAAAACTCGCGCTGTGTCAAAGATTTTGCGTTTGAACGACGCCAAAATGTTGCGCTAATGGTTTGACGGAGTTTTTTTTTTAACGTATGTATATATAGCGAGGGGTTGTATAATCGCTTTAGCAGCGCTTGTGCAAGCTCGCCGGTGAATTGCCGAAGGGAGCTTCTGTGGGGTAGAATGTATATATATATATAGAGATCTAGCAGGAGCACACTTATTCGTGGAGTGGATTGCGACCGGCTTATAGGCCTTTCAATTTCGTTTGCGCCGCGCAAGTGTTTTGCATTATATTATTGTAAACATAATTTGCGTACTCGAGCATAAGAGCAAACGGCGTTTTTGTTTGGCACATTGCGCAAAGCTTTAAGTCATATAAGAAAGCATAATTTCGATATTTGGAAAATTTATGAAAACCAAATTGAATGCTTTTAAAATAAGCGCTCATGGTGAAAATCTGCATGAACGCTTTGCTTTATGCCATAAATGTATAGTCGATCGCCTAAAGTGTGTTTATGTATTAATGTGAAAAGGTATCATCAAAACACATATCACGATAACTATATTATTTAATGTGCCTAAAAGTCTATGTGGATTGTGTGGTGGAGTGAATTTACGTGCATTCACAATCTATGTGCAAGGCGATTAAACAAAAGAGACGACTGGCCGTGCTGGTATACACGCAGCGTGGTCGCAATGATGTCCGAAATCTCGTATATCCATGTATATTCATATATATAACACAAAACAAGGGGTTTTGCAATTCCGCATCAAATCATCCCCGAAAACCGCGAACGCACCAGCATCCCATACTCACACACTCACTCATTTATATTATACTATATATATAATATATCAACGCATCCTGTCGCCACATTCACGCGAGCCATCGTGCTGATTTTGCAGTATTAATGCGTGGCCGTACTGGCGAGCGTGGGCGGGCTCGTTCAATATTTAATGCTCTCCCTTTTTTTACTGTATGCCCGCAAACGCAACGAGAAAAACAACAACAAAATCACCAGCAATAAATGCACTAAATTTTTTGCGTTATCTCGCAAGTACATGACGATGCATTTTATGCATAATGTGTGAATGTTTATAATTATAATATGTGTGTGTGTGTGTGTGTTTGGTTGTGGTTTTTGTGGTTGGTTCTTTAAATTTTATATTTAAACGAATATTTTCAAAAAAAATACGATAAATTTAAATTAATGATCGAATTACACAATTATTTATTCAGTATTAAAACTTTCAGAATTATTGGAAGGGTATTGAACGGTGAGGATAATGGGAGATGTACACAAACCCAAAAGAATATGTTTTTTATTTATTTTCAATAATTTAATACGAAATACGACATAAATCGAAGCAAGAGAAGGTTAGTGGCAAAAAGTGGCTGACGGAGAGCGTTATTAAAATGCTGACGAAATATTATGGTTTGACAATCAGAATAAATATTGTTTCCGTTGTAGATATGGAAAGAGCAGTAAAGGCAACGCTGGAATATTGTTTGTCCGATAGAAATCCTCTCCACGAAAAATGTCCGCCAGACGCCGAAAGCTAGTGTGGCGCAAAGCTGAAGCCAATAATTCTCTTGCGTCTTTGAAGCATCGTGCTCGATTTATTGACGAACATGTGGAGGATATATTCGTCCTATCTACAAATAGCTCTCAAATAAACCTTTCACGCGATGATTAGGTGGGCACACTCAAAATTCAAAGGAATCCTTCAACTCTCTATACCGTATTTACTGAAACCCATGAATTCTTTCCAAAAAATCGACGATATAGTTGCATAAATGGCTGAAGGGATCTTCAACATAGCCGCTCGATTTAAATATCGGCTAGCAAGATGTTTGCAGAGAACGCACAACGGATCGATAGGGAAAATCTAGTCTGTTTACAGCAAGGAAGCTCGATGGCCCGTGGATTCAAGAAATTACATCAAAACGAGATTAATCAGGAAGCAAAAAAGGAACAAAAGTGTGGATTTAAAAAAATATTTTTTTTTTATAAATTTCACAATTTGTTTGGGTTTTTTTTCATCTAGAAAAATAAAAAATGTCTGTTTTTTTTGTTTCAAATGAAAATTACGAACTGCGTCGAAATTTTTCACTTAATTTTTGTTTTTTATAATTTCCCTATCCAAAAAAAATATGTTCTTTAGGCCTCTTTAAGCAGGATTCCCCTTAAAAGGATATTCTTAAAATACTGTCCCCTAAATGGGGATGGAGATATTTTTTTAAAAATACGCTTTTGCAATATTGCACTAGTACTATTTATTCCAGTTTTTTTTGATATAATTTCGAAAGACACATTCTCCTCGATACCAAAAAAGATTAAAAAAATTTTTCCGATAGTATCCTGCTAATATATGCAACATTCACCTTTTTAAAACAATGTTTGAGAATGGCGTCTGTGTGCGCCCACTCTTTGCTCTCAATATTTGATCATCTAAATTGTTAATTCTTCTCCCGTAATTAAATTTGTAAACATTAGTTTTTTTGTCCATATCTCGTTTCAAGCAAGATTTAATTGTAAGTATGGAGTAACGTTCCATGTAAGAACGTGAAAACGTATTTTTATTTTCGGGATTTTGTTCCTTGGTATTTTGAAGCATTTCCCGTAATTCGGCTAATCGTATATCAATCTGTCAATCTTGATTCGCCAATTTTAGTACAATCGATGTTAGATAAGCGTAAATCAGCATGACGCTAGTAGAAGCGAATCAAATTTTTCAAGGCCGCTAACACCTGTAAAATACAAGTATGTTATGCAATACTAATTTATCAAATTACTGAGAGCGGTCCATGATCTTCGATTGCTCTTAAGGTCGGTTTATTACAATCAAAAAATGTCTGGATGATGTTTAAGTCAACTTTTTTTGTATACGCGTAAACCATTTGGTAGGTTTTGTCACATTTTAGCACAAATTTAATGTTTTTTCAGTTGTGATATTCCACGGTTTTCATTACACGATGCAAGGTCTGGCCAAAATATGATATCATCATTTTGATTATGTTCATTGATAAATTTGAGCATTTTTGGCAAACATTTATTTATGTAAACATCAGCATTGCCTGCTTGACCGCAATCAATTCCAATAAACGCCTTTACCCACATTGAAATGATTCAACCTCAATGCACGACAACATCTTAAAATTTATTCCAAATGCTTGTCACTGTATTTTGTTATTTTCATTCTCTAACCACCACTGTTTTTGTATATGGGACACCCACAATTTGCGGCCCCAGCAAGGAGCTGGCGTCAGATTTAGGATCAAATACTGCTCTTAGCTCCTGTACTGTATTGTTAAATTTAGAAAATTTCTGTACTTTCGAACCATAATGGTTGAAGCTTGCTTTTTTATCCTGTCCTGATTCGGAATCTGTTTACTGTCTGTCTAAACTATTTTAATTTAAAATGCTTTGTGTGGTCGCACTGGGATTTAAATTAAAAATATTAATAAAAAAGATGGTTTTACGATAAAATCTGAAAATCTTTTGTTTTTAAAAAAGTTGTATTCGTCCTTAACATTCCTTGATGAATTTATAAAATCCTTAGTTTTTTTTTTTTTAATTAGACAGATCTTTTGTAAGAATCATCAATGGATATTGCTGTAAATAATAATTATTTTTTAAAATTACCTGTAATTCGTATTCAACTGAATCTCTCGGATGGCAACATTCTCAAAATTAGCACCCGCCGATCGGGCCCAGTAGTATGAGAACTCGTTGTTGGCGTGTTGACTGTTGAAACGGCATTTCAACGTCAGGTCCTCGCCCTCTCGCGTGTCCAGTAATTCCTCGGCAACGATGCTGCTCAGAAGTATCGTCAAAGCTGCAAAAGCAAAAAAAAAAAATTAGAAAAACACGTCAGAAATATGATTAATGATGTCCGCTTTTGTTCTGTAAATTATAGTAAGTTTGGCGTAAAACTGTCCAAGCTCCCGCCAGCCATCGCTCATCCGAGTATAGCAGCACAAGGAGCAAGGACGATTATATATAATATATATATATATATATATATATGTGTGTGTGTGTGTTAAATTAAAATGCCAACAGCGAGTTATGTATAGCAAGTAAGCGCGCACCCGGTACACAGGCCGACAATCGCGAAGACAAAGAATGAAAGTTTTCAGTTTAAGTTTTTAAGCTGTTTTTACAATCATCTACAGTCCTTGAGGCACAGCTTCACGGCGCAGCACGATGGCGTCGAGTAGGCGTACAAAAGCTCACTAAAGTGTGTGTGTATGTGCCTCAGGTGTAATAATTTGTACCGTTATAGGATGCGAGCACATAGTTTGCAGGTGAATATTAAAAGTTTTTTTTAGTTTTTTTTTATTGAAAAACTTTCGTCTGCTTGCCAAATGAAAATTATGCAGATCAAGTTAAGACAATAAAGGGTTAGGTGAGGTGCATCAGCGACAAGAGTGACTTGCATATATACGCAAGGACTTTTTTTTAATTTAATTAAAGTTCGTTGAAGTGTATGGCGAGGCCACAAGAACAGCAGGTGACAAGAGCAATGTTTCTATTCACTGAAAATTAGAGGTAACTTCATCCGGCTGACGATATTCCCAGTTGACTTGAAGAAACAAATTAAGTGCAGAGGCACATACTCATACAATCTATTCAACATTACCTCGTTCTAAAAACCTAAGTAATCTAACGGTGTTGGAGCACACTTATACTATGCTTCAACACAATTACAGCGGAATCACACGTCGTTATGACATTTCCGCAATTGCTCGCGCATAACATTTTCTTAATTATCCATTTCTTGTTTATGACTCTGTGTGCACTTCTTGCAGTACCGCTATAGGTTGCATACAAAATGCACAAATATACAAAGAATACAGAGAGAAAAAAATATAGAAAAATAGTTTTTCAATTACGGCATTATTATCGTGGGCTGTCTTGTTATTTATGCAAAGCTATGAGCGCGCACTTACGCAAGTCTTCTACGATGTAAATAAAGCAGTTTTTTTGTTGTGTTTTTGTCTTCTTGTGGATGAAAATAAATGTGCGAAGCTCTTGCGTACTGTGTTAACCGGTTCCCAAGTTTCTGCGGAGACAATTGAACAATAAAACGCTGTTTCTTGGTACTTACGTATAGAGACAATGCCGAAGAATTGTGGGCGGTTTACCCCAGCACAAAGTATGTCTCACATATATAATATGAAGCGAAATTATGAGCATGTATTATGCAATCAAAATGCAAGTGGATGAGCGGACAGGGAAAGCAATTACAGTGAATATTTATACCGAAACTCCGTAGGGAAATTTTAATTGAAAATAATTGACTTATCGCCCGCGTTTGCACTAGCTTTTATATAGTCGTCAAGTTCTGCAAATTAAACTAGCTTCCAATTATTTCAGCATTTGCCCAACATGTGATGTGTTGGCCGGGACGCGTCGATCCGCGGAATCGCGTAATGACTAATTATCATTTATTTATCGAAATACACGTCGAGTGCCGGCAGTCAGCGGTCGCAACCCCTACAGACCTACACACACATACACACACATTCACATTAACTGGGCTGCATTTGAGGTGCAGATATAGAATACTCTATAGACGACTACGCGGTAATTCGTTACCCGAAATGTGATGTGTCTGACGACGGACATAAAATAATTGTCCATTTAACGTGGTTGAGTGTGTGTGCGCTCACATAAGTGCAATTGCAAATATTTGAATATTTTGCCGAGCACGAGTTGCCAATGACGCTCTGTGCTGATTGCTGACGCGAGCTTATATAAATTGGAAATGTTTGCTGGAATTTTCAAAAATTATTCAATGCCATTGAAACTATATCATGTCATCCGTTGGTCGGACGTCGGAAATTGTGTGGGCAGATTGGACTATGCGGTCGCACGATATTGGATATTATTTATTGAGAAAAATTAATGTATGTGGCCATTGGACAGGTATGCATTTTGGATATAATTGGGCATTCAATGTAATAAGCATATAATTTATGCAATTGTTTTATTAAACATTCGATAGACGTTCAATAAATGGACGGAAATCATACCTACGAGATTCACAGGCTCAAATTAGGATATAAACCTTCAAAAAAGTAAAAATTCCATATTTTTTTGCGTATAAAATAAATACATTTTTAGATGTTTTTACAATAAAGCTTTTAATCAAATGCAGAAGCTGTGATTTAAAAAAAATCATCCAGGACAAAAATTCAGTGCTCGAAATGAGTTAAATAAAAAAAATATATACATTTTACGCATATTTTTTAATTATGCAACCTTTTACCCAAATTCCACAAAATCGAAACCCGTTGACTGAACTTTTAATAAGCTTCGCTTTGCATGCCAAAAGGTAAATGCATTGACATATATAAACAATATACAGCTTTTAAAACATGTGCTTGTTACAAACTTTTTATACATTACACTTGCACGAATAATACTTTTGCGTAAAACTCCTCGGGGCCTGACATTTCCATCTAGCCACCAAGCCTCATTCAGCTTGAATAAGCACGAATAGTGTGCCGCAGCCAACTTCCGATAAAATCAAAACTTTCACAATTATTACGCGGGACCACACGGAGGCGCTTCGAAAACGAATCACCCCTCAGTGGCCATATTTATATTCGATAATAGCCGATAAATACAGCACACATCGCCACATTTACCCACACATACACACCCATCCCACTATCGGAACGGCGTTCATGCGGGCGCACCCACCCGGGCTACACACACAAACATAGTGTCGATAACAATATAATTCGTCTGGTATGTGTTTGCACAGGCAAACACATACAACCACATTCTGGACATTCAGGGTTGTTAAAATAAATGGAACGGAAAGCCTCAACTATTCCGGTCACCGCAGAGCAGCGCGTGGACATTTCTATAGTGTGTATATGTATATGCGATCATCCACACAAATACATATACTCTCAATACACCCAGCAATACCGTAAACATTATAAGTTGTAAACATTAAAACTTTTCCGTTCATGGTATTTAATAGGAAAACTTTTCGGCTAAAACCTCCGATCGGATAGAGAGCAAGAGAGAGAATTAGCTGCCGAAAATTAAGTTGAATTTTGGTATCGATGGTGCGATGTGTGGTGTGCGATCGCCAAAAAACTATACTATGAGAATTTAATACCAGTTATGTTATTTTCTTCAAAATTCAAAACAATTACGGAAATCGCATATTGATAAAATATTTGTGACTCATCACATTTTGTACATTTTCCAGAGGGAAAACTACAACCGCATCGTTGCGTCATAACGGTGTGCCGCCCGGTCCGCTGAATGCCTTCACACATCGCATTTACAAGTTCATAATGAAATTCTCAAAACAATTGACCATTATGGTGCATCGGAAGCGTGCACGAATCACCCATTACAGCCAGCAACTATGGTGTACTTTGGCCATTCAATCTCCATTTGAAAGGTTTATATTAAATTTCAAATGCATTTTTGGTCTTACACCACGCAGAGGCTCGCGTATTATATATACGGAACCATAATCGTGTGTAAGGGGATGAAAAGAGCTCGTCCATAAAATGTTATGTAATTACAGATAGAGGGAGAGAGCTGTGCTATATGGCTTATGTCTGGCCAGAATGGTTGCAAGCGCGTGTCTATCTCAATAAAAATGCAAATAAAAAAATCAAATATTGATCAGAACGACGAGGCAACGGCGACGTTCTGTATATCTATGTGTTTCGTTCAACTCTTTATATCCGGAATATTAGATATAGTCTATAACATATCCGCATAAGATATGCTATGCCGCGGTTACGAGAGTATGAACATACGGGTCGCGACGCCAACACAAGCTCGACGTCGGCGTCGTCTGAATGCGCGTCGTGTCCCGCCTTGAAATCCAATATTTAAATTTGCATTTTTTGGTGCGCTCGAGGGAAAAAAAGATAAAATTCCCACAAAAATGGGCTTCGTAGGGAGGTGACGCAACGCATTTCGAACGGAATGCAGACCGCACACTTTTGTTGGATGCGCCAAACCGACGAATTTGCAGACAATGCCAAAATCATTGAAAAACAAGAGGACATTTCGACATATACATATATTCGAGTCTGGGAATTTTGGTGTCAGTGAAAAACTCGTACGACAAATTCGCAAAGCACCTGCCCAGAATCAATCAACCTGCAACAGCATGGTGCTTGTAAGATTGTATACTCGTACCCACGTACATAAGCTGATTTATTTCCTCCTCCAGGTACCTCCGAATTGAAAGAATTGCGCACACGCTCTCTGCGGATATATGTATGTTATCGATGTGCTTGCACCAGACACAACAAAACACTATTGGTATATCGTTTCAGGCAAACACTTACACCCTCACCGCACTTTTTCCATTTCCACACCTCTCGCATACCCCGCAAAAGTTTCGAATTCTCGAAAATGTTTAAGGTTTGCTCTGTTTTTCGACGAGTAGTGTACACGGAAATGGAGTACAACAGAATTGAAGGCAAATAACAAAAAAAAAAAAAAAAACGAAAAACACCGGAAAATCCTGCAGAACTCGATAGTGAAAATAGCAAAAAGTACATTATATAATAATACAAGTAACAATATATAACGCGTGCATCTTGAAATATGCCTTCTTCGTACCCCTCAGCACGTCGCAAGTGAAAAAGATACTTTAGCCTCTCGTGCGCCCCTTCGCAATCTCGAGCGCGCAACGAAAAACTTGTTCATATCATTTTGGCTGTTTTTCCAGTTTTTTTTTCATATTCATTCAAACACATAACACACCGAGAAAGATAGTATAATATGCAACTTTTCGACTATTTCTGCGCGTGCACAATTTTCCACGAGAAAAGTTTTCATATCGCTCAATTCACCAAAGTTCGCACCATTACCCAAACACACAGCACAGAATAAGAAGAAAAACGATGCTCGTGTGTGTGTGTGTGTGTGTGTTTGTGTACTCGAGAAAAAGAAAATTCTTCTTATTAATTTTGATTCTGCACATAATAAATACTTTACATGGAATGGGTGCGGGTGTGGGTGAGTGTAATATAGTGTAATTGAGCACGTGCGCACACTTTTTACGCAATCGAACAGAAACGCGCAAAAAAAGCCAGCTATTATTATTATTACTTAACAGTGACACAAAGGGTGTTTGGTGTCAAGTGCTCCATGGGGGAGTTGTGTCAAAGCTTGCAATGGTGTTGAAAGCACGCCGTTAAACTTGCACAAGTGCTCGATATTAATTCAATTATTATGTGTCTAATGAGATGCTTCTATATTGAATACACACAAATACTATATATATATATATTATATAATCGTAGATATAAATAATATAATTATTATATAAAATATTCATGTATATTATACTAGCTATATATATATTGATTTGTTTAGTTGCCATTCCAGAAGTTATAGTCTTTAGTCAAACAGGTGGTGTGGTTGAAGTGGAAATTGTCATAGGAAGAGAATCTACATTCTATACATAATTGATTTTATAATTTTCAATTTATTGATGTTTCGCGAAAGACAGCGAATTTCGACGAAGCAAATTATTGGTTCTGGGTATTTTTAAAAGGTATAATTTAATTCAATTATAAGACGTTGTCGTCGTTTAAATGATTTTTTGCTCATATTATTGAATTATATTTGATTGTAAAAACGTAATCGAATTTGATGAAAAGGGTTGTTTTATATTGAAATACTAGTAGGTATAATGCGATTGTGCACATTGTCGGACTCAAAGCGGAGCGTAGCCGCTTGGAATATCAAGATTTTATTTTAACTATCACTGATCGTGACTTTGGGCCTTAATATGGCCCAAAGAATTGACTGCAAGGGAGTTTGTTTAGTGATTCTAATAATATAATATTGCAGAAAACTAGTCGTTTGTCGAGAGTAGACGATTATCATTTTGCGTGCGGCATCGCACACTGGCCCTATGTCCCACAAGGGATTACAGGAAAAATAGCAATATCGATTCTTGATGGGTGCCGCGCTTGCTAACTCCGGAGCAAAATCGAGAGTTCGTGAAATCACTTCAGAGGAGTGTTTAAGGAGGTATAAGAGCAATTCGAGGTTACGTGACCGTTGATGAAATGTGGATCCAGCATTATACACCACAGACCAAGGAACAGTCGCAACAGTGGACTTCTCCGGGCGAACGTGTACCAAAGAAGGCAAAAACAATACACCAGCCCATTCGTGCAAGCTTACAACTCTTAAATTAGATGAACTGCATTACCAATTGCTGCCTCGCCGTATTCTCCAGATCTGGTTACCTGTGACTTCTTTTTGGTCACAACTTGAAGTAATGGCTCTGAGAAAGGAGATTCACATCAAATTTTTGAACAAATTAATAAATCATTTTATTTGGAGGGCTTAAAGAAGTTTGAAAATCGGCTCGATGTGTGGTATCGTATGTCAATCTGTACATTTGGGCTTCCTTCAAATGCTTCAAAATGCTCTGATATCAAGTACATTTCTATTGATTTTGAAAATAATTATATTAGCGATGAAAAACTAGCTCCTAATGAATTTTTAATGCACTTTTAAATATAAAAATAACAATATTGTCGCATTTCAAATTATTAAATTAGAAGAAAAAAATAACTTAAACTAAGCAAATTTTGCTTCATATTTTACAAATAATAATTGAATTACAAAATAATTTCTTAAATAATGGAAAAAATTCTTGATTTTAGTAAATGTAAAAATCAGTGCATTATTTACAAATTTTCAGTAAATTTTGGTGTGATTTGAGCATATTATTGGCATGAATTACTCATACATTTACTGATTTTCAGTAAATGCTGTTGATATATTTGATCATGAACTACATACATTATTAGCAGGAGTGGAGTGGTCTAAGTTACTGTCCTAACCCTGCAGCCGTGAGTTTAACTTCAGGTATAGACATAAACATTTTTCATCACAAAAATAGTAATATTACAAAGAAAATAAATAAAAACAATAAAAAAAGCAAAAACAGGGTATCTTAACAGACGCGCAATGATAAGTAGGAAGGGTACATTTTTTGTTATTACTCCCACATTTACTGAAAATAAGTAAATACTGGTGTAATTTAGGCGCAATATTTACAGATTTCAGTAAACTCTTGTGTGTTTTGAGCATATTATTGGCATGGTTTACGACAACATTTACTGATTTGCTGTAAATGCTGGTGTGATTTATGCGCATTATTTAATTAGTTATGCGCACATTTATTAAAAACCAGTAAATGTTGGTGTGAATTAGGCAACGATGAAATGAAACCACAAAGTTTTTCTAGCTTTCAAATATTTTCATAAATCAAGTACATTTTCGGTTGGCTATTTTCATGATTTATGCCAATTTTGCCCAATTCAGATAATTTTCGATCCGTGATGATGAAATTGCATCGAAACTAAGTAAACAAAACATCCTTTCAATGCATAATTTGAAAGCTCCAAAATTAAATCGAATAAAACCAAATATATGTTGAAAATCCCTGAACCACTTGTCAAAATAACAAAAAGGAACCCAATTTCTTGACCATTTAAATTTTAAATACGATGCAAAAGAAAAGTTTTGTCACCGACAAACTCAGTCACAAGTCACCCAGCGACCCTTTTCGTGATATCACAAAACGTGTGCGCGCGTTCATTCAAATTCCATGATTCAATAGAAAAGGGATAATTCGTCCTTTCACATATATAGTATATACAAAATAATGTGGACACATAAATTGAGGGTGTGTGTGTGTGTGTGTGCTTTGTGGGCAGCCGGCATATATTAATGTGACCCGCGCGCATTTTGGAAGTCCGCACCGCTCGTTCGCATCCGTGTAAGGCTCGGTATTGTTTATCCATGAGCTTTTTTTGTTGGTGTTATTGTTAGTGTATGCGTATGTGAGAGAGATAGGCTTTTGTGCTGCAAAAAAAACACAGCGCAATCCGTCTTTCCGTTATTTTTTCGGATCGATGTTGTTTTTTCCGATGGTGCATAAGAGAGCTTTTTGTTTGTTTTGTCCTAGCCGCATCGTTGTTATATTGTATTTAGTGGTTCAGTGATTCGATGAATTTCAAATGAACACATTTATATAATATTTGCTGCTTGTTGCGTGTTTTTTGTACTTTCTGGGAGAACTATATAATATATATGTATATATATATGCTTATGCGCATTTCATTGTGTGCGGTCACTTATTTATCCAGTTATACGTTTCATCTGGCATCGTTCATACACAACTCAATGGCGATTCCGAATGACGAATTCATTTTCTTGAGATATGTTGAAAGATGCTATACAAAAAAAGGTTTTTGCTATGGAGGAAAAAACCTTGCGGGCCTATCCATGCGTTGCGCATATATATGTATTTGTACGCATTTCCTCTGTTTGTTCGTTCAGTAGGAAAACACTCGAAAAACATCAATATTTACCCAGAAAAAGTTAATTGTACATTTCCTGTTGTACACACACACACATATATGTCTTGAGCATTTTCAGTCTGTCTGTTATTTTTTCGGAAGGTGCACGCATCCAGGTCTAGAGCTAATGTCACGCTAGGTAACTTTGCGACAAAAAGCTTTAAGATTAATAACATGCGCGTTGCATTACTGATACACACTATTACGTGCAGCATATAAGTACATAGAAGATATACGACGATGCTCTATAGGTGCGATGTCACAAAAAGCAGTTCCTCACGCTCGCGCACGCAGATTAAACGGGCTTTCCTGGAACCATTGCACGTACTCGTATATATGGCTCACACTCTGCTCCAGCAAGATTAAATAAGATTTATGGATACTACCTCTTACAATCTCTAGGCGTGTGTGCGGTGGAGATGTATGCTACCCATAATATTTATATATATATAACTTGCTTTTATGCAGGCTTGATTTTGCACGGCAGCCATTAGATTTGTTCTTCTATATATTATAAAAGCAGACTGAATTAATGTGTATGCGCAAGTCTAGTACTGCTTGCTTCAAGGATATGGCTCTCATATATGCGAAATTATTTTTCGAAGCAACACAAAAAGCTCAACGGAAAAAGTTTAATAAAAAAAAAACACATCATGGCTTGAAATGACGCCATCGTGCGCTGCACCCGCAAAAATTGCATCTACATAAATTGTGATGCCCTGGTTTCGAGATATATATAGTTTATAAAAAAAGTAGAATAAAAACTTTTGAGCAACGCAAAAGTACTATTTCTCTTTGTGAAAGTGTGTCATCGTATAGTTTTGTTTGTGAAAGGGTTTTTTGTGGAGAAGGGGGGGAGTACTAGATACCCTGCGCTTTCTGCGAGCTAAGGGAATATAATTTGCACAACAATTATCCATCATAAAACTCATTTGGTACACAATTAAGAAGTACTCGGCATACGGGTTGCACGCGCAGTGTCTGGTGTATTAAAGCGGAAATAATTTGCATGGCAAAAAAAATGCGGTATCGTTAAGTACTTTCTACACTCAAATATATATACCGCATCTACTCGTGTATCTAAAGCTCCGTGGCGACGACGGCGGCGGCATGCACTATTAAAATAGCAGCAGTGCGCACACGAAACTTCAACCGCCCGGCGCGGCAGAAAACCACACGAGGAGTCAGACTCATGTTTAGTGCCTGGCTCTGGAGCCGTGTTTTTTCCTTTTCGTTTTCAATTTATTTATAGTAGGGTTTTTTTCAGTCGCTGTGTTGTTGTTAAGTGGTTTAATTAAGTTTCGGGTGCGGCACCACCGCCAAATTAATAAGGGTGTGTTGAAAATGTTACGAGAACTATATATGTATATGAGGATACAAATTACACCGTTTGGATTATGAGATTAACACAACGGTATTTTTTGTGTAAGATTGCTGAGATTAATGATCACTGAAACTTTACATCATTAGTGATACTCTGAAAAGATCATTTCTCGAAAAACTACACTAAATAAAAATATCTTTAATAGAAAAGCTCAAAATATTTTTCTGAATTAATTCAAGAAATCGTTCAAAACATTTTCTTATCAATTTTCAAATTTTATGTTGAGCTAGTGACGAATATGATATTTTTATATAGATAAGTGATTAGCTAGTGTCTAACTCTCAATTAGCTTAATTTACGGTCGGCTCTTAGAAAAAAAATACCTCACGTTTAAACTTATTACCAAGAAAAGTAAAAAAATGTTAACACAAGTATTTAATAGCGACTTTTGTAATCTAAATACATAAAAATTTATCTTTAACGTAAAAAAATATCTAAAACATATGACACTTGTTTAGTTCATAGTTGAAATTGCAGAGTGCGCTGTGTGCGATAATCTGCAAATGTCGATAATTTTTTGACAGCTTTTCAAAAACTGAAATTACGTATATAAAATATTATCGCTCCTGATTTTCCCTACAGAATTTCGCATCAAAAGTTTCTTAGGGATGACTTTTTTTCGAAATTAATTAGGGGTAGTTGTCGAAAAAAATATTTCTCGGCTGCCGCTCCGGCGATGTCGCTGAATTGTTTCCCAAATTTTTGTCTCCACCCTCTGAAACAGTGCAACGGGTAGCAAAATTCACACAACTTTCAACCCGTTTTTCGGCTGTTTGCACTGGGGACACTTTTACATTTTATCCTTATTGATTGGCATTATTTTTGGCAAGTAACGGGCCGCAGTCGATTTTTTCGTTTACGCTAGCTTTGAAGTTGGCGAAATGTTTGTTATTTTCTAAATTTTATTGTGCGGCTCTCCGGTAACATTTTTCCGGTGTTTTCGCTCTACTCCGAAGGGTTGCTGAAATAAAACGAGTCTCATTGGATCCTTTAATGTGCGATGCCGCACAGCGGATTCATTTTCGGGTTTGGACCGGCGACCTCCCATAAACCAGGCCAACGCGTTAACTCACTCGGCTATGGCTATGGTTAAGCAGGCATTCTTAAAAAATACCAAAAATCACCCCTACGCTGCAGTGTTTTTTTTTAGCAGTATTTGGTTTATTTATTACCCCACGCATAGTGTACTCTAATTTGAGGGAAATTGGCCAGCTTTTCAAATTTTATTTGAAAACTGCACCTTTCCTGTACTGGTATATTCATTATCCGAATTCAATTCTATTTGCATATTTGGAATACTGGCCAGAATACCTAGAAATTGGTTTGTGTAAACATAGGAACGATGGTGAAAAATGTTTTCAAAATGTTCACAAAAAAATATATTTTTCCTTTTATGTTTGCATCCAATATTGGAAAAAGTTACTGTGCGTTTTTTGACATAAATATTTATTTGGGAAATTGGCGAAAATCGAGAAAAACCAAAAAAAATAAATAGAACTGATTTACTTTTTTGCCAGATTTTGAATCTGTGACTAATGGAAATGTCAACAAAGAAATAAATTCACACCGAATGTGGCAATGAAAGAATGAAGTCAAATTTTGTTGGTAATGAGAGCAAATCTACACATTAATTTGAAAAAAAATCAAACATAGAATTTTTTGTTTTACATTTTTTTGACAATTTCTAACTCCGGCGATGTCGCTGAATTGTTTCCCAAATTTTTGTCTCCACCCTCTGAAACAGTGCAACGGGTAGCTGCGGTGCAAAATTCACACAACTTTCAATCAGTTTTTCTGCTGTTTGCACTGGGCCCACTTTTACATTTTATCCTTATTGATTGGCATTTTTTTTGGCAAGTAACGGGCTGAAAATATGTACATTTGGCCGCAGTGGATTATTTCTTTTACGCTAGCTTTGAAGTAAATTTTTTTTGTGCGGCTCTCCGGTAACATTTTTCAGGTTTTTTCGCTCTACTCCGAAGGGTTGCTGAAATAAAACGAGTCTCATTAGATCTTTTAATCCCTTGGGGGACATAGGGCCAGTGTGCGTTGCCGCACAGCGGATTCATTGATCATTACGGGTTCACACGAGTGGTCAGGTCATGCTAATGTGCTGTTTGTGCTGTGCTACTCCTATTGGAGCTACTGTG